>PVLA01006435.1:0-124155 GCA_004027455.1 Hydrochoerus hydrochaeris | reverse complement strand
AATTTAATCTAAAGCTCTATATAACCTACAGTGTTTTACCATGACTGATTGTAATCAAATCTGGTTTGTTAGATTGCTGTTTTGTATTGACAGATTTTATTCAAAGCTGTTATGATTGATAGTATCAAGTCTGAGAGTATAGGCAACTGCACTTAAGATGACAAGATTCACTAGAATATCCACTCTGGTTTGATTATTATCTGCCTTTGAAGTTTGATACTGCCTACAATGTTTTATTTTTACTAATATTGTTATGTACTGCCATATTCAATTATACTGCTATATTCAATTATGCCTGATGATATAGACAATTCTATTGAATATAATAAGAGACAACACAGTAACCATTGTAGATCACCTTGTACTGTGGTTTTATACGACTATTTCATTTCATGTTTTTATAGGAATTTGTTTTGTTTTGTCTTGCTGAGTTTTGTTTTTCCCTCTAATACAGAAAGGATATCTTTTTTTATAAAATTCTGTATTATCTCTACCCTTTACATGTTTTTTTCTCTTTAAATTAAAAAAATTAAAACTACAAAAAATTGAAAACTGTAAAAGACCAAATTAATAACAAAGGGAAAAGACAATAAATATAAATACTAATAAATATAGCAGATATTAATAGCATCAAACCTATTAGGCCATAAAAATCAATAGAATAAACACATCAAATAAAACAGACTATCAGAGTTGATCATCAAACAATCCAGGTATGGTGACACATACCTGCAAACCCAGCACTCAGGGAGGCAGAGAGATGAGGATTTCAAGTTTGAATCCAGCCTGGGCCACTTAGTGATTTTGTGAGATCCTGTCTCAAATAAAAAAGGACTGAAGATGTAGTTCAGTGCAAAGGCCCTGGGTTCAATCCCCAGTACCAAATACAAACAAAAACCCACACTAAGATCCAACAATGTGGTTCCTACAAGAAACCTACTTTATATACAAAGATGCATGTAGATTAAAAGGATAAAGATAAGCCATGCTAACACTAATCAAAAGAAAACGAGAGTAGTACAATTAGTTTCAGACAAAGTAGACTTTAAATAAATCAAATAGCTCAATGTATATGGCAACATAATAAAACTTCTATAGATCGCACAGGAGAACTTAGTTGATTTTGGGTATGGTAATGACTTAGTAGATACAACTCAAAAGTCACAGTCCATGAAAGAAATAGTTGATCAATTGGGATTTGCCTAAATTAAAACTCTATGTTCTGGGGAATATAGTTTCAAGAAAATGAGAAAGTCAAATACAGGCATGTTTAATAAAGGACTGTCACCAAACATATTATTAACTCTTGAAACAACATTAAGACTATGAGTAACTGAATTAAAAAATGGACAAAAGACCTGAACAGGCACCTCGTCAGAGGAGATATACAGACAACTGTGTATTGGTCAGTGTTTTCATTGCTCAGACAAAGTGCCTAAAATATATAACTCAAAGGAGGATGTGGCTTATTTGACTTGCAGTTCTAGAGGTTTCAGTCCATGGTCAGTTGGCTCCAAAGCAGAAAACTCATTGCACAATGATGTTTTGAACAAAGCTGCTCACTCCATGGTGGCTAGGAAAATAGCACAGGAGAAAAGCATCAGATCTTCCCTCCAAAGGTATGACACTAGTGACCCACAGCCTCAAAGCACACTCTGTTATAAACAGTGGATTAAGCCACTGATAAATGTAGTGCTCCCAATCCAATCAGCTCTTTCGAAGTCTGTTAATCCAGTCAAGTCGACTATTAATATTAATTGGCATAGGAGTTAAGTGATGAAAAAAATGTTTAACATCATATGTCATTATGGAATTAAAATTGGAAAGAGTTTCTACTATATAGTTTTCAGAATGGCCCAGATCCAAAACTCTGGAACACCAAACACTGGCAAGAAATTTGGAGCAACAGGAACCCTTAGTTCTGGGGCTAGGGATGCAGAATGGTCCTGCTCTATTGGAAGACAGTTGGGCACATTCTTACCACAGTTAGCATACTCTTGCCATACAATCCAGAAGCTGTTGTCCTTGATTTTTATCAAGAGGAATTGAAAATATAGGTACACAGATAGATTGGCATGCAGATGTTGATAGCACCTTGATTCATAATTGTCAGAAGCGAGAGAGCAAGGCCAGGCATGGTGGTACATGCCTGTAATTCCAGCACCTAGGAGGCTGAAGCAGGATTGCCATGAGTTGAGGCCAGCTTAGGCTACACAGTGAGTTCAAGCCCAGCTCAAACTACATAACAAGATCCTGTCTCAGAAAAGGAAGTAGAACAAGAAGAGAAAAAGGAAGAGGAAGAGGAAGGAGAAGGAGGAGAAAGAGGAGGAGGAGAAGGAGGAAAGAAGAAGAAAGAAGAAGCAGGAGGAGGAGAAGAAGGAAAAGGAGAAAGAAAAAGAAGAGGAGGAGGAGGAAGAATAAGAAGAGGAAGAAGAAGAAGAGGAAGAGGAAGAAGAGGAAGAGGAAGAAGAAACAGAGTAACTGAGATGTACCTCAGTAGGTGAATGGGAGACAAATTAGCATACCCAGAAGTGAACTATCAAGCCATGAAGAGATGTGGAATCTTAGAGGCATATTACTAACAGAAAGAAACCAATCTGGAAAGCCTACATGCTTCCTAGTTGCAACTACATGACATTCTAGAAAAGACAAAAAACTGGTGATAGTAAAAGATCAGAGGTTGCCAGGGCTAGGAGGGAGAAATAAACAGGCAGGGAATGGGGAACTTTTAGGGTAGTGAAACTGCTCTGGGTGACACTGTAATGATGAGTCGACATCATTATATGTTTGTGCAGGCCCATAAAATGTTCTACACAAAAAATGAACATTAATGTAAACCAGGAGCCCCAGCTGATGATGTGTCAGCACAGGTCCACTGACTATAATCAATGCCCCATGGACCAGGACCAGCACATGTGCAGGACAACTCTGCAGCCAGCATTCTTGTCGTGAAATTTGCAATCTGCTTGAGGTTTGCTGTCATCAGAAATGGGTCTTATTTTATTTTTAAAATGTAATGTGTTTTGCTACTGCCATCCTTTTCACACTTACATTTTTATTAAAATAAAAATAAAGTTAAAAATAAAGATAAATGCCTGACAACTTTATTGCTGAACATTGCTTACAAAAAAGGCCCTTACCTGGGCCCAGGGTCACTCAAGAAGGCAAATGACAAGGAAGAATCATGTGAGGAAGCTGTAACACCTAAGACAGTCCTGCAGGCCACAGGTACCTCCCGAGTCTAGAAGGCACACTATCTCCAAAGGGTGGGGGGGTCACCTAGGGACACCTTTTACTCCCAGACTGACACTCGCTTTCTCTCTTGATCCTTCCAGAGTTGAGAGAGAGTGCAGAGGTGCCCAACACATCAGGAAGCCATGAGGCTGGGGAGAGGCCCTGCTACCCTGGCTGCTGTCTGACAGGCAGATGTGCCCTGTTCCTTATGATTTTGTGGCTGGCTCTTCCATGCTGTCCCCACTGCCCACCCTTCTTTTGTACATTCAGCAGCTCCAAGTGCTTCCTCCTGTCCATCAGTCACTGTCCACCACACTACACCCAGAGCATGATATGGAGAGGGCTGCACCAGCCCCACTGCCCCTGCAAGGTGCTGTCTGATTCCCATCATCTGTGTAAAGCAGCAGCCCTGGCAAGCTGGCTGGACATCTCGTCATTCTAAGCAGCCCCAGCCAGGCACATTAAAGCCCCCATCTGTGCAGTGTGGGATGACAACCACTGGGGCTGAGTCCCCATGGCAATGCCCTGGGGTGGGAATGAGTAAATAGTGCTGGTCTTGGCAGTAAGGCCCCTGCCCTGCCCTGGCTGCTCCACGCCTGGCCAACTTGCTGGCTCCTGGTGATGCCCTTGCCAGAGTGTATGGCATCTCTAGGACAGACCCAAGGGGTGCAGGCAGGATGTCTCTCCAGGCAGCAATCAGGGGATGCACAGCTGGCAGGTAAGCTACTTAATGGCCATCACACCCAGAATAAAAGCAAATGGACCCTGGGGTGAGTGCAGAACTAGTCCTCCCAAGGCTGCAGTATGGCACATGTGACATGACTCACAGGTATCAGCACACATACATGGCCCAGGTGTGCCGATCCTCCAATTCTGGGAAGAGAAATGACCACAGCACAAAGTGATCCCAGGAAAGGGTAGCAGCACAAGAGGGCAGAAGTGGCAGGGGCCCAGAGGTACAGGGGTGACAAGAGCTCATCCACAGATATCCACTCTTCAATTTCTCACATCAGGAAGCAGGCATCTGTGGGACCATCCCAGGCCCACACTAACCAGGCAAGGTCCAGGGTAGACAAGACTAGGCAGATGAGGGAGAAGGCAGAACACATCCAGGGTGAGGGCTGCCAGAGGCTTGGCGAGGGATCTCAGCAAGTTGAAGGAGAAACATTAAGGTGTCCGGAGGGAGTCCAGAGGGGCAGCCACAGAGCTGTCCCTCCCTGGGCCACAGTGGGTGGGAGGGCTCCAGTTGGAGCCTGGAAACTCTCTGGCTTGGGGGACACCAGGGCACACAGTTGGGTGCATCGGCAGCAGTAGGAATCCTTAGGGTCACTCAAGCCGAAGCTCTTACTATCCCCATCAGCAAAAGGGGTAAGGTCTTTGGGGGGACAGGGGAACACTCAGGAGTGGAAAGCAGATCTACTCCAGTGCTTCTCGAAGGGACAGGTCAAAGGAAGGTTATGGAGAGTCTGGAGAAGGGCTGTGTGGACACTGATGGTAGAACAGGAGCCAGCAGTCAGGGAGGTGCAACAGGAAGAGGGGGCCATTCAAGACACTCTGGACAGGAGGCACTGAAGGGCACCAGAGAGGAGTGAGACAGCCACTGGGTTGGAGGTGGCACAGTCCAGGGACAGGTGTGACAAAGGACATGCACAGCAGAGGACAGGCATGGCCATATGGGAGCAGCAGCAGGTGGAGGTGCAGGTAAGACGGTCAAACACCAATGCTAAGAGCATAAAGCTTGACTTGGTAAGAGTGATTTTACATTTAAAACTATGATTTTTAAATACAGTTAGCAGATGCATCTTGATTAAATTTACTCTTAAAGTTTGTTTTGTTTTGTTCTATTTTGTTCTGGTTTTGGCAGCTGTTTCAGACTGTTTTCTGGAGTTCTTTTTAGGGTGGTTTGTGATCAGTGCTCAGTACACTGACTGTTGCTTGCTGATTTCATAAGGGGCAACTTCACTGAATTCGTTTATTAGTTCTAACCAATTTTTGATGGAGTAGTTAGGCTTTTCATCAATATGATCACATCATCCGCACCCAGAAATGCTGTAACTCCCTTACTCTGACTTAGATATGCTTTCTTTCCTTCTCTTGCTCACTTGTTGTCCAGGCCATCAGCACTGTGAGGACAGGAACAGAGAGAGTGGACACCCTGGCCCTGTCTTCATCTAAGAGGAAAAGTCTTTACTCACGTGGGCAGAGTACAATGTTAGCTATGGGCTTGGTGTATGTGACTTTCATGCCATCAAGATACACGCCGTCTGTTCCTTCTGCACTTAATTTGCAGAAAGTTTCATTGTGGAGGAATGTGAACTCTGCCAATGGCCTGTGTGTGTCTGCTGAGGTGGCCTCAAGGTCCACATCCTTCTTCCTGCTACTGTGGTGTCTCCAGTGTGTTGGTTTGTGTGTTCTAAAGCTTTCCTGCATCTTGAGGATAAATTGTACTTGACTGTGGGGAATGATACTTCTTTCAATTGCTGTTAAAACAATAGCTATATTTTTCATTGTACTATAATCAGTTAAGATTAAGGAAGACATAATAAGGAAAAAACGAAAAGGAGTGAGAAAGAGAAGCATTGGCAGCTCCCTGCCCCACCCCGGCCAGCGAGCGGAGACCCACAGTGGACTCTTCCCTTGCAGCCGGCCTATGGCCTTGGGCATTGCCCTTATCCCCACAATATGGTGTAACTCCATCTCCATTTGAGGATTTCCCTACCCTTTTCATTTTTAATTCTGCCTTATTTTCTGCTTATAGAGTTCTGACATGCCTGTAGTAGTTTCCCACCATAACAAATTCCCACAGATTGGGTGGCTTAAGCATCATAAATTTGTCATCTCCTTGTCCTGGAGGCCAAAAAGTCAAAATCAAGGTCCCAGCAAGATTGTGGTTGCCACAGAGGCTCTGATTACTGGTGGAGATCAGGAGACCAGTTCTTGGGATGGCTATGTCACTCCAGTCTCTGTCTCTGTCTTCATGGGACTCCTGTGCTCTATACCTGTGTCCCCTTTTCTATTTCTTATAAGGACACTTGTCACCAGACTCATATCCACCAAGAGCCCTCTGGCAATCCAGGGTTATCTCCTCTTATTACACTTCCTCACACATGGCTTCCCCACACATGGCTGGGTTCAAATTCCAAGGCTAGGATGCGAGCATCTTTTCAAACACAAGGATGCCTACAGTGGAAAGCAAAATATAAAGATGAAGTTGTCCAACTCCACAAATCCTGTAATCCCAGAAGAGCCATTAGCCATCTTCAGGCATACTTCCTATGTCTTTCTCCTGGGTACTTTAATAGGGGCCGTCAATATCATTGTACATTACACACAATGCCCTGATTGTAGGTTTGGTTCAGTGAGCTTTAACAAGTGCCTGTACCCCACCTCCCCAGCCTCCACACTATCCTCCAAGGGCTCCCCTCCCCACCCTGCTGTCACTGTCCTGCCCCTGCCTTGTCCCCACAAGTGTGGTGACTTTTGCCATCAGGTTTCCCCTCCATGCATCACAATCTCAATTCTTTCCTTCAGATTCTTATGTGCTACTTAAATTCTGGCATTCATTCTCTCAACAATTATAATTATTCTGAGAGGTGCTGAGGGATTCACTTAATTGCTTCCCGGTGCTTAGGTACTTAAATAAGTCTTGCTTTTCCTAATTATGAGTGATGCTATGATACTATGCTGTGCATGAGCCTTTGTCCACTCCCCGCTCTTTGGGACATCTTGTTAAGGGTAGAAAAAGAGGTGTGACCTTTCCTGGGTACCCTGGATCTTAAGATCACACCTGGCCACACAGGGGCTATCTTGAGCTACCAAGATTCTGTTTGCTCTGTTTCTTTGATTCCTTGCAACACCAGTTTTCATATGACTTTGATTCTTAGGGCTCTGAGCAGTATAGCCTTTGCCTGACTATTCTCCTGGAAAGGTAGCAGAGGCTCCTGGAAAGATGCTCCTGTCCAGGCTGCACTGCTAGGGTAGAGCATGTCCTGATCCTCCAGGGGAGTGTCAGGACCTAAGCATTGTCACCTTCCAGCCACCCAATGTCGTGCTCACCTGTTGCTGCTTTGTCCCCAGGGCCACTCCCTTGATATGACACTGCAACCTTGAGCTACAAAGCAAAGAAGGAGGTTTGGTTCAGTGACAGGCAACTCTGCCGTATCTGAGGGGAGGTATGGGCTGGAGACCCCATTAGGCTGGAAGTATTTGGAGAGCAGGCTGTCCCAGAGCCAGCAGCAGAGCCAGCACATGGAAACTGTGCTGGATGACAGAGTGTAAACAGCTGGTAGGATCAGGCCTTCTCAGCCCAAAAAACTGCAAATCAAAAAAGTCCACATGTTTAATAAATAGACTGTGACTCAGAGTGTGAAGGGAAAGAGAAGAGAAAAAGAGCGCTGCTGCCGGGTGCTGTACTGAGCCGACGGGGCACAGCAGTGTGAGACCAACCAACTCTACCCGCACAGTGGTTCCCCAAATCATTTCCAAATACCATGAGTCTGACACAGCTCTCCAGTAGAGGTCAGACCTTGCGCAGCGGGAACAAAGGGAAAGGAAAGAGCAGTGACCCTGAGAATGGGTGGGGCCACCCCTGGCATTCAGGTGCCTGCTAAAATTGGCATCCAGGAGGGTAGAGGGATGGTTGAGGCCTGATGGCAGCTTAGGGTACCTGGGGGGCCAGTCTGAGGTCAGTTTGAGATGAGAAGGGACAGAGTTGTGCAGGGAAGCCCCCAAGTCCATGGGCAGCTGCGATAAATGGAGATGGGGAGAGACACCCTAAAAGTAAAAGGGACTTCATCCAGCAGGAAGAGCTGCATGGGCTTGATCCCAGCTTGGCCACTGGCCATGTGAGCAACCCCTAGCAATGCAGGCGGCCTCTGACCCTCTGGCTTTCCTGGCGTAGGTCTATACAGAGGCTCACCTATCACCAGACTCCATACAGATGATCACTCCAGCCAGAAGTTCCTGGTCCTTCCCCAGCACTCTCCCCAGTGCAGCCAGCCCACCCCCTTCTTCCAACTCATAGCCTCGTGCCCCGCAGACCACACCCCACCAGTCTCATGCAGTGTCTCCCTTGATCTGGGTACTTCAAGGCACACTGAGGAGGGAAAGACTACAGCAAAATCACCCAGGAGCCAGTGGTCAGGAAAACCAAAGAAGAAAGGTCTGGGACATCACGAGTGAAGCACCTCAGAGAATCAGAGGAGGCCAAGAAAGGACAGGGCTCTGAGACAACTGGAGCCAGATCAGATGAGGTGGCTGGCTGACGACAGAGCTGGACAGGACTTCTCACTCGAGGCCCCAGAAGACCTGAGAAGAACCCACCCTAAGAGGAGAAGTTCAGGCAGCTATGATGGGGAAGACCAGGTTCATTCTCAGGAGACCCGAGCCTGAAAAAGTTTAAGAGAGGGCCCAAGTGCCTGGGGTGAACACACAGGAGAAAGGCCAGGGAGGGACATCAGGGCCAGGAGACTCAGGACAGCAGGGGACATGGCAAGGGTACAAAGGTATCATCAGAAGTCCATGGGGATGCTGTGGAGAGAAGTCATATCTGATGCCCAAGGAGATGTGACGTTCTTGCTCTGGGCAAGGGGCAGATCTGGGGAGGGGACCAGGAGGGGTAGGTGATCAAGGATTAGCAAGAAATTGAGAATGGTTATCCAGACAAGACCAGAGAGAAAGCACAAAGCAGTTAAAACACTAAGGGCTTTAGGGTGAACTAAACATCCAATTAGACAAAGGTAGACAAGAACAAATGACCATGAAGTTAAATCTAAAGACATTATCCAGGGTACAGAACTGCACTGCAAGGCCAAGACACACACAGAAGAGGCACCCACTTCTTCCTGCAGACTATCTGATTTTATCTTTCCCACTACAATTAGAGAGCTAGAAAAGATAGAGAACTCTGGTTTAGTTTGGTTCAGTTTTTGGTTTCAGTTTTTGAGACAGCATCTCACTGTGATGTCTCAAAGCCCTAAGCTCAAGCTGTCCCCTTGCCTCAGTCTGCTGAGTAGCTGGATCGATAGGCACACATCCCCATGTTTTCAGAGCATGAATGGCAGACAGCACAGGACTGCAAACGAGACAAGAGCAGCAAAGCAGGGGAGCCCTTGGGGCTGTGGCTTCCTTCCACAGGCATTTTCTGGCCCAGCATGGGAGAGGGACCCAGGAGAGCATGGTGCTTTGATGAAGCAGAGGAGACATCTCAGGGTCAGAGGGGTCAGGGTCACCAACAACACAGTGAGGAACTCTCCAGAGAGCTGTTCCTTCCTCGTGTACCATGCTGCACATGCATGACACCCAGAGAGCAACAAGGGGACAGAGACCTGGGGGCCCAGCCAGAGTGGACAGATCTTGACCAGAAACAGTTTCTAACAAATCCTTGCTAGAAACTATGGAGAGACACTGACATAGTACTGGGGAGGAAAAAGCCCACCAACCTAGAATCCAATACTCAGGAAAAAATCCTTCAAAAAGAAGACAAAAATTATGACATACGCAAACAAAAGAGAATCTGTCACTGGAAGACACACAATACAAGAAATGAAGGATAGGGGAGTGACCACAGCAAGGGCGTCCACTCAAGGACAAAGGACACCAGAAACAGTGAGTGAAAATGAATATAGAAGCCTCTTTAACACTGTTGATGTCTTTAGAATAAATTTGTCTGAAAGCATAAAGGAGGGAAGGAATATAGGAAAGTGGACTGCTGATGATTGTCACCATGAATGAAGCCGTGTAACAATGCTTAAAAGTGGACTGTGATCAAGCCAGACACGTATAGCGTAAACCCTTGAGGAAGCACTGAAACTACTGCAGAGCAGATAAGATAGAATCCTAAAAATACTCAGAGCACCCTAAAAGAAAAGAAAGAACAAAGAGTAGAGTCAAATAGCAATACAGATTGAATCTCAACTGTCAGTAATTGCACCAAGTGAAAATGGATCAAACACTCCAATTAAAAACATAGAGATTGGCTGAGACAATGCAATCCATTCAGAAAAGAAGTAAAAGACACATGGATCAGAAAAGAAGTAAACTGTTGTTTGAATCATATTCACAGAGAACAGAATTGAATTCATGGATAATCTTCTATGTATTTTTTTATTTTTTAAAATTTATTGATTTATTTATTTTAACTTCTATGTATTTTTAAAATTACCAAAATGAGTATGTATGCTTAAGATTATAGAATATAAAAACAATATTCAAAAATAAATTATATTTCTACATATCAGAAATAATTATAAAATGAAAAACAAGCAAAAAAGAAACATTTAACAAACCATCCAGGTAAATTTGATGAAAAGTATCATCTAGGGCTTGTATAACAAAAACCACAAAACATTGCTGACAGCAATTAGTGAATGCAAAGATATATGTTTAATGCCCTAGACAACTCACAATTGTTAAGAATTTGCTCTTTTCCCAAATTTATCTATAGATTAAACTCAATCACTATCAAAATCCAGCAAGCATTTGTTTTTGTAAAAATTGATTCTGACATTTATTTGGAGAGTCCAGGAGAGCTCCACTCACAGAGCACCCAGCACAAGTCGGGCAGAGGGGCAGACCATGCAGTGCCTGGAGCTGGTGCTGCACTTAGGAAAAGTGAAAGCAGGCTACCATCCTAACCCACACAGAAGGCTACAAGATGAACAGCACATATACATGTGGAGCAGAGATCTGGGAGCTGAAACTACAGGTATGCATGGCTGGAAGGAGTTGCTGAGATTTGAGAGAAAGAGTGGGAGTGAAGGAGGGAGAGAGAAAGAGGAAAATTACAACAGAAAAGAAAAGGCTGACATATTCCACACATCCAAGTTCATCATTAGACAACAACAGACAGTGAGTGAGTGGCAAGTCATGGACCAGGAAGAAAGGTCTGCAGCACACACAGATGGCCCAGGGCTCAGCAGAAGGTTTAAGGAACCACCTGGGGGTGAGATGACTCCAGGGGAAAAGTAGGTGACCAGCAAGTGTCACAGGATACATGGGAGACACAAACTGCACTACGAGTCAGGGACGTTCAAGGTCAACACCACACAACACTGTTGCATACACACAGCTCAGGCATAGGGCTAGCTCCAAGCAAGCACTTGCTGTGAGCATGGGGCTATCTGTAATTCCTACACTCCGCATTTCTGTTGGAATAGACTACCCGTTTAACAACTTTCTAAGCAAATGGAAAATTCCATCCTTCTAACTAGAGAAAAATGAGTTGAAAACTAAGATTTGCATCAGTTTCTTTGTAGATATTAAGGATTTTACCCTTTGTTTTCTCTTAGGCTGAGGATTATATGCATAGAAAAAGTCCTGAAAAGAGTCACTTTCCTCAGATGTGAGTTCAGGGGGACTCTGGGGGGTACACCATGGGCTGGATTAAGTTGAGACCAGTTATAGTGAGGAATCAATCAGAAGGAAAGGAAACGAGGCACAGATCCACATTTGGGGACCACCTAGCATACAGCATCCTTTCCTGTACCAATTTATTATTAGTTGTATTGAACTATATCTAAGAATTGGTTTGATTTTTGTATTTAGTAAATGAAGCATGATTTTACTGTAGGGAGATAATACAATATTTACAAATGTGAGTTTGATTTATTTCACTTATGAGTATTGTCTCAAGTCATTCGTCCAAAAGAAAGCATCCAATTTGTGCTTTCATGGTTTGATCATTTGATCGGTTTTTGTGCCTAAATCTTGAACAACTACTTCTAAGATAACAATATGCAGTATATTAATTAGTGCTAATTTCCTACTGTTTTTTTTGAAATGATTTCTATCCTTTTTTCTATTCGCTTTTTTAAAATAAATAAGTAAAAGGAACATGCTTATCTGAATCTCAGATGAAGTTGACCATGCAAAAGGCCCAGCCTCCCCTCTGGTCCCCAAGGGCCCTGCACCAGCCAGGACCGAGACAGACAGCCCTGATACTAGCACCTGTCCCAGGGCCTGAGCTGATGCAGAGCTCAATCAGTAAACAACACAGACTCAGCTAAAACATGGGGCAGGCCAACACAGGCAATCTATGCAAAGCTACTGAGAGAAGACTGGAGGGAATCTTTGCAAGTTTGGCATCCACAAAGAGTTTCCTTCAGGAAACATATCACCAGGTTTAAAAATAGTTGATAAAATCAGGCTTCATCAAAATTAAAACCCTGGAGTAGCCATATCTGCTACATGGATCCAATCTGAAGATGACAGCACTGAGTCCTGCAGTTTGCTCGAGCCCCTGCCCTGCTGCCTATAGCAGAGACCAGGGGTCTCATTATTCAACCTTGGCCTGCATGGTTGCCGCTGGCCAGGATTTCCAGCAGAGGGGCCCAGAGCAGGGGGCGGCTCACAAACCCACAGGCTACAAAGTTGGGCAGAAATCACATGACTTGCTGCGTTCTGAAACTGTAAGTCCTGGAATGAAACCACTCATTGGGAAATTCAGAGGAATTTTTTGAGCCATTTTTTTTCTCCTTTATTGGGTGTTTTTTGTTTGTTGGTTTGGTTTGGTTTGGTTTGAGTTTTTTTGGTGTTTGGAGATTTTTCCCCTTTTCTGGTCGATCTATGTATCTTAATTTTTCCCTTATTATTATTCTTTTTTTGTTTAGTTTGCTCTCCAATTTTTTCTTTTTTCTTCTTTTTCTTATTTGTGCATTTCTGTCACTTTTATCAAATATTATTAATTTACTCCTTAATAGGCTCCTTCATTTCACTTTTCCCACCAACTTTTCATCTCCCTTCCTTGCTTACTTTTAAATTTTACCTTTTTTGTGCTCTTGTTCCCACACCCTCTGTCTTCCTAGTGCAACCATTAAGCCTTATCAGTTTTTAGATAGTGGACTGACTCTACGCCATTACTCTATGCTATTACACGCCCACCTGCTCCATTTAGTAGATATTTGCTGTAAATC
Source organism: Hydrochoerus hydrochaeris (assembly GCA_004027455.1). NCBI lineage: Eukaryota > Metazoa > Chordata > Mammalia > Rodentia > Hydrochaeridae > Hydrochoerus > Hydrochoerus hydrochaeris. Next base: position 111,010 of record PVLA01006435.1, on the reverse strand, counting down.
AATATTTGATTTGTCTTAATGTGTATACTGTAATCACAGATCTCTTTTCTATGGTTAAGGATGGTCCAACATCCAATTTGTCTTTACACTATTATTGTTGCTGATTTTTATTTCTGTAGCTATGACAGTTGCTCTCATTTGGTTTTCTCTGTGTGCTGACATCCAATTATCTTGGTATGATTAATGGTACTGCAACCTGTTCCTGGGAAACTGAGCCAAATACACCACAGGCTCCAAGTAAAGGAGATGGGATTCTGGGACACAGGCATAAACCTATAGCGAGCCACACCCAGAGTGCATAACCGGAAAGCAGAGATCAACTAATGAAGCCTTTGTGCTAGCAACAAAGTCTTCAACTATATTTAACCTGTACATCTCAGCACAGGAAAATAAATAAATAGATAAATAAATAGAAACATGAGGAGAAAAGTCAACAAAATGCCTCCAGAAACTCCCAACTCACCCAAAGCTGATCCATGGGGCATGGAGAAGCATCAAATACCACACAACTGAATTACTTAAAATGACAGAAGAAGAGATAAAAAGCAGATCAATAAGATGTTTGGCAAGTTCAAAGAAGATACTGTATAACTAAACAGTTATTGATACTAATGAATAAAATGATCAGGAAATCTTCTGAAGACACTAATAAAAACCCAGCAATGGAAAGCATATGTGTCTAGTAGAAAAGAATTAGAGTTCATGAAAATGTACCAAATGGAAATTCAAGAGACTACAAATTCTACTGAAAGTATGGGCAGTAGAAGCAACCAATGTAAGGACAGTATCAAAAGTAGAAAACAGGGACTAAGGGTTGGAAGGAATGTTGGGGGCAGGGGATGAAAAAAAGAAGGATTAAAATGTGTTGTGTACAGGTACCAACTTCCCACAATAAATGCACTGTGAACACATGCATAAAAATCAGTAACATTCCTGTATACCAATGATGAACCCCCTGAGAAAGAAATTAGGAAAACAACACCTTCACAATAGCATCAAGAATAGTTAATTATTTAGGAATTAACCTAACCAAGGAAGTAAAAGACCTCTACAATGAAAACTACAGGATTACTCACAGGAGATAAAAGAGGATATCAGAAAATGGAAAGATAGCCCCTGTTCTTAGATAGGTAGAATAAATATAATAAAAATGATGCTATCTCCAAAACTGGTACATAGATTTAATTCCAATCAAAATATGAACAGTCATCCTCACAGATCTATAGAAAACAATCTTAAAATCCATGGGAACCTGATGAGACCCAGACTCTACCAAAACTAATCCTGGCTAACAAGGGCAAAGCAAGAGGCCTCACAGTCCTGGGCTAGAAGTTATATTACATAGCGACTGAGATAAAACAGCATAGTAGTGGCACCAAAACAGGTATGTGTATCAGTAGGACACAATAGGAGAAGTACAAACAACCCCAGGGAGATTCAGCTATTTGAACTTTGACCAAGGGCCAAAATATATGCTGGAGGAGAGATAACCTCTTCAGTAAATGTGCTGAGAAAATGAGATAACTACATGAAGAAGACTGAGGCTAGACCTCTATATCTCACCATATACTAAATTAAAATTAAAATAGAGATAAGATCTAAATGTTAAAACTGAAAGTCTGCTGGAAGTTAAAATAGGAAAAACTCCTGAAGACACAGGGAAAGACTTTCCAAACAAATCCAAGTGGCACAAGAAACAGTACTGAGAATCAAAAAATAGGATCATGTCAAATTAAAAGCTTCTCTTACAGCAAAGGAAACAACCATCAGAGTGAAAAGCAAACCTACAGAATGGGAAAAAAATTTTGCCAGCTACTTCTCAGAGGACTAACATCTAGAATATATGAAGAACTCAGAAAAATTGACTCCCTCAAATAAAAGACTTGATTTAAAAAAGGGACAACTGAAATGAATACATACTTATCAGGAGAAGAAGTACAAGTGGTCAATAAATACATGGAGAAATGCTCAACATCGCTGGCCATTAGAGAAGCACAAATTAAAACAACACTGAGATTCCATCTTACTCCTGCAAGAGTGGTTATCAAGAAAAAATCAAATGATAACATGCCAGAGAGACTGTGAGGCAAAGGAACCTTTCTATACTGACAGTGGGAATATAAACTAGTACAACCATTATGGAAATCGGTATGAAGAGGCCTCAAAATAAGATGTAAATTACACGTTATCCAGCTATTCCCTTTCTACTATTTTCCCAAATCAGTTTACGATGTCTTACAGTGATAATGCAGTGTTTATAGCAGCACAACTCATAATAGCTAAATCTTGGAAACAGCTTACATGTCCACCAACAGATGAAGGGATGAAACAATGCGGTATCTATATACAATGGAGCATTACTCTGCCATAAAGGATGAACTTGAGTCACTGTAGGAAAAGGGATGCACCTTGAGATAGTAATGTTAAGTAAAATAAATCAGACACACAAGCTTAGATAATGCATGGTTTCTCTTACATGAGAAACCCAAAATTTAAATAAGAGCAAAATAAAAGCTAGATAATAGGAAGTAGGGAGATATTTTTCAAATGGGAAGGGGAACAAGAAATGGAGGGAGGGAAAAAAGGGAGGAGAGGGGATGAAAAGCAGAATTGAGATGTGCTATGTACACGCACCAACTCCACACGAGGAATGTAGTCATGAAGGGCAAACAGACACTAATAAAACATTTAGAATATATATATAAGTTTTCCTCTTAAGAAAATTAAAAGCCTTTAATTTGGTCCCTCAGTGAGTGTGCAGCTAGAGCGAGCACTCTCTGGCATGGGGAGAACTCCCTGCTGTCCAGGCTGGTGGGGGAACACAGGGGCCAGAAGTCCCCTTATAATAAACAGCGGGGAGATTTGAACAAGCTGTCGGCCCTGCCGGCCTGGAGCTGTGCACAGCCGGGTGCCCTCTCCACCCATGCCTGGTGCACACTGTGGACCAGACAGGAAAAGCCAGGACCTTTGTCAGTGGCTCTGAGAATCCAACTTGGGCTTGGGCATGGGAGGCCACACCCAATGCCTGGTGACTTCTGGGTCATTGGGGTACAGGGGCCCAAGGACTACCCTGCATCCAGCCTGCCTGAGGAGCAATGCGGTCACAAGCGTGAACCTGGACCTTGGTGCGGGAGTGAGGTGTGTCGGGGGAGACACAGAGCACTGAGCTCTGGTGAGCTCCATGACTGCTTCAGCTCCTCTCACTGACCCACAACAACCTGAGGTGCCAAGGTCACCCAAGCCCCTCTCGCCACAGGAGCCCCTCACGCCTCCATGGCCAGTGGCCCATTGCCTCAGAGGTAACAAGGTAGCGAGGTAGCCAGGCAACCTGGCCCATCACATGGATGCCACTATCACAGGGGGTATGGCATGGGACATCAGGGGGACCAGCGAGCAGTGAGGCCAGCTGGCCCTCCAGGTACAGCCCTGCCACATGGCTAGGGCTGGCCTTGCCCTCACCAGGCTGTGGGGATGGGGCGGACAGCCCACCGTACCCTCCGCAGTGGAGACCAGCACCTGGCACCAGCTGCTCTCACACATACTTCTAAAGTGAGGTATTTAACAATTCTCCAACTGCCCAGCAGGATCCAGTCCCAAGTCAGTGTGCAAAGAAGAGTAGAACAAAGCAGCAAGCAGTGAGGCCAGATCAGCAAGAAGTGGGCAGAAAAGGGGGAACAGAGAGTGTAGGGTGGAGCTGCTCTGCTTCCAGTGAAGCTGCGGCAGCACTTTCAGGAAAGCAGGGGCTGGGAAGCTTGTAGCCAGATGAAGGGCCACAGGGCAGGCGAAGCTGGTTCTGGTCAGTGCTGGGACCCGGTAGGACATTTTAAAGGCCTGTTGTTAGGTTGCAGGGGAAAGGACTTTGTGATAAAGCAACCTAAGGGCAAAGGCCTAGCCCTGGGGTCATTGGAGCTCAGTAGTCTGGACAGAAGAAGGCCAGGGGCTACTCTGCCCATGCTGCCTCCCTCTCCCTAGCCTCAGCCTTACGTGCCCAGCCCAGAGATTTCTGAGTGATAGAGTCTACCAGGTACAGCATCCAAAGCCCCAGCTGGAGCAGAGCCCTTCCTAGAGACAGCACCATGACCCTGCCTGAGCTGTGCCACTCACAGGGTCTCCTTCTGAGCCCCGGAGTCACTCTTGGTGCGCTGCAGTCACCATGCCCTGCAGAGAGCCAGGGTAGGCAGATTCAGCTTGACCCAACTGGCTCCTCATTCCTGCCCTTCACAAAGGCCTGAAGCCCCAGCTGCCTTTCTCATCCCATCTCCTGCCATCTGCCTGAGCAACCCCTTCCTCTTCCCTGGTCCTCTCCCCCACAGGAATCCCGAGCTTTTCAGCCAAACAGCAGAGCTGCCTACATCCAACCCCAGGGCAGGTGCACTGGCCAAGGCCAGGACAGACACATTTCTCCATGGGCCCAACATACTGGACCGAGAACGCAGCACCCACTCCTCAGCCCTCCAGGCACCACCTCCATGGTCCCCAAGGTCACTCAGTTTCCATCCCCATGTCAGCTGGCTCTGCCCATCATCACCCTGGCCCAGCCACTCCCAAGTAAGTCAGCACCCCAGACTGGGGGATGCCTGTGGTGCTTGCACAGACAGATGAGGGAGAGTGTTTGAATTTCACCACTGATCTGCCTGGTTCCCAGCCATCCCAGGAATGCTGGAGGAATGTAAACAGCACCTCTTCACAGCAGCAGCAGAGGTCAGTGACCCTCATGCTATGTGCTGAGCCCCACATTTGTGTGTCTTCTATCTCCTAAAAACACACATCTCTGCTTTGACACACAAAGTTCACAGCTTGGCCAACAGCTTCCAAGTTCCAGAAACTCTGGCTTGGTGGCTTTCTTTCAACACTTCCCTCTTCCTCGCTGACAGTCTGGGCAAGCACAGCAGATGGCCTACAAGTCTTGGCTGTGACAGATGATGACTTCCTGCACCTAGCAGTAGCACACATCAGTCTTGCAGCAAACAGCAGAGGCCAGGAGCTGGGTTCCAAGGAGCATCATGCAAGAGCCACAGGGGAAGAGATCCGATTCCTTAGGAAGACAACCGAAAGTCTGAGCATGCATGTGTGTGTACACACACACAGACACACACACACACGCGCACAAACACACACACGCGCAGTGTGGAAGCCACACACTTCCTGGCACCCACCTCCTGTCCCCACTCTCCTCACAGTTACATGTTATCCACAGCAAATCAACAACCCAAAGGGACCATTCTGGAATGGACTTCCCCGGAGAGGATGCTGCAGGGTAGCCTTCATCTCAGGTGGCAGCCTGGGCCTGTGGTGGAGTAACCAAAGTCTCAGCAGCCTCTGCTATCTATCCTCACAGCCTAGCCTAAAGGGACTGCCCTCTGCTGCCTTGGACAGAAAAGTGCCCCGGCTGCGAGGAGCCTGGACCGACCACCTCTGAACATCATCACAATGTTACAGTAGCCTCCATCTTTAAGGGAAATCAAAATAAATGACAGGCATGGAGTTTGATAGGAGAAAGGGAGAGAATGAGCGCAGGAAAGAAGTGGTGGTCTGTTCCCAGAAAGGCAGCACTGACTGCAGAACCCAGATGGCTTCAGATGCCATGAGGGCTACAGAAAGCCAAGTGGGGTCCTGCATCCCTGGGCTTGTCCTCACTCATGCCATGAGTCTCCTGGCAGGGGCCCAAAAGACCTCAGTGCTGCATCTGAATTCCTCCGAGTCTCTGGAGCTGTGCCGAGACAGAGGAAAGGAATAATAGTAAGCGATCACTACTGACTCCAAGGGCATTAAAAAGATTATAAAATAATACTATTGACAGATTTCTGCCAATTAATGAGACCACTTAGGAGAAATGAATAAATTCCTAGAAAGACATGAACTACCAAAACTGGCTCAAGAAGAAAAACGATCTGAATTGACTTATAAGTAGACATTTAATTAGTAATTAAAATCATGTTGTAAGAAAAGGTAATTGGTGGCCGAGGATACAGCTCAGCAGCACCAAATCTGCTTGGCAAGTGCACTGTCCTGTGTTCGATTCCCAGAACCAAAAAAGAAAAGGTCATTGGTAAAGTTTAGCAAGTATTGAAAGAGGAAATACCAAATATTAGAATAACTCTGAATTCATCTGATGATGCCAATATTATCTTATATCATAACAAAACCATCTACCTGTAGCCCAATGACCTCTTGAGTATAGATATAAAAATCTTAAGCATAATATCAGCAAATAGAATCCAGCAACATGTAAAAGTACTCCATGTTCAAGAATTTATACCTTAACATCCAAGGTAGGTTTAACATCTAACAAATAATACATACCATTTATAGAACAAAGAACAAAAAGCACACAATCATCTCAATAGACAGAAAAAGCAAGAAAGTATCTGACATCCATTCATGATAAAAATGTCTCCACATAGTGAAATGGAAAATAACTTCCTCAATTTAACAAGGGAGAGCTATAAAAAATCTCTCCAACATCAAAAAGATTAAAGACTGATGAAAAGCTTTCCCTCTAAGAGTAAAACTAACACAAGAACATCTATTCTCTCCACCTCTATTCACACTGTATGGAAGATCTAACCAATGTAATAAGACAACGCCAACAGAAAAGGGGCATCTGTATGGGAAAGGAAGAAGTAAAACTGTATTTGCAGATTATATTGTGTACAAAATTCTCAGAAATCCTTCAAAGACACAACTGAAACTAGTAAGCTCAAAGTCACAGGGCCCATAAACAGTATTATAACATCTGCTATATGTCTATATATCACCAATAACTATTGTTTTGCTTTGAGATAAAGTCTCACTATGTAGCCCAAGCTGGCCTCGAGTGATGTAGCACAGTGAACTCAACATCCTGAGTGTTGGCATGCACTACAGGCATGCACTACCACACTTGCCTTGATAATTTGCATATTAATCAGATAATCAAATTTAAAAAGGGTTCCATTCACAATAGCATCAAATTTTTAAAAAAGCCTTAAGAATAAAGTTTAACAAAGTGCAAAACTTTCAGACTGAAAACTACAAATCCTGAGAGGCATTAAGGAAGATCTAAATGAATCGAGAGGCAGCCCAAGTTCTGAATTGTAAGATTCAAAACTGTTAGAGGACAAAAATCTGGAACTATAATTTATAAGAAACCAGAAATGATACAAAATACCAAAACAATTTTGAATAAGGAAAACAAAGCTGTAAGATTTAGGTTTCCTCATTTCCACAGCAATCAAGAAAATTAGAAATAAGCATAGTCTTACAGATTAATGGAACAGAATTAAGAACCCAGAAATAATCTTTTCCCTTTATAGTCAATTAATTTTCAAAAAAATTACCAAGGAGGAAAGTACTGTGTTCAACAAATAATGCTGGAGAAATTGTATATTCACATGCAAAAAAAGATGAATGTAGACCCTTTTATCACAACACAAACTCTCTCTCTCTCTCTCTCTCTCTCTCTCTCTCAAAATATCATATACCAGAAGAAACTATAGAAAAAAAAATCTTTGTGAACTAACACAGGCAAATGGTTCTTAGATACAACACCAAAATCATGATTCTTAAGAGAAAAAATTGAAAAACTGCACTTCATTAAAATCCAAAACCTTTGCCTTCAAAGACACTAATGAAAAAGATGATAGCAATGCCTAGTTACTGACATTGTCTAGAACTGCTGAGGCATGGTGACAGTAAAAAGCAAAACAAATAAACTCTAGCTATTTTCATTATTGTTATGAAATTCACTACAGGCAATACAACCAAGCACAGTATACACCTGGGGCAGTCTCACCACGTATCTTATGTCACACCACTGCAAGTGCAAACACACGAAATGTACACAAACATATTGATTCTTTTCCCATTTGCATAAAACTGTTTCTCATTCTGCCTGTTAACTGACATAGTCCTAATTCATGTTCTTTAATATGCATTCCAGTAGAGGTTATGGGTAGACTATTTTATTGTCTTCATTTTCTAAAGAATATTTTCTCTAGATAGATTTTTTCTTTGTTTTTTTCTTTAGCACTTGTAAAGTGGTATTCCACATTTTTTGATCTCCACTGTTTCCAGAGAAGTTAGTGATGGTGTGCTGTCTTCCTGTTAGCAATGTGCCATTTCCTCCCAGCAGCTTTCAAGATTTTCTGTTTGCACTTTGTTTTTGGCAGTTTGACTACAGACTGTCACACTTAGTATCTAGGTGTGAAATTTTCTTTTCTATTTGTCTGTTACTCAATTATTTATGTTTTGAGGGACTAGGGATTGAACCTTGGGCCTTTGCACTGAGCTATATCCACAGCCCTTTTGTTATTCTTTAAGACAGGATCTCACAAAAATCCTAAATGCAAACAAATAAATAAATAAAGTCACTTATCTGGGTGTAGTGATGCATGCCTGTTATCCCAGGGTTAATCTGAGAAGTTGAGGCAAGAGTATCTCAAATTTGAGCCCAGCCCAGACAGGTTTTGTGAGACCCTGAACTTGTAATCTTGGCTTCAACTTCTTCAATAGCAAGGACTACAGACAAGTGTCACCTCACCTTACCTGACTTTCAATAGAATTCTTTTCTTTTTTTTTTTTTTTTTTTTTTTGGTACTGGGGATCGAACTCATAACTGCAAGCTTGCAAGGCAGGCACTTATGCCACTAAACTAAATCCCGCTTGCAAGGCAGGTGCTTATGCCACTAAACTAAATCCCCTACCCAGAATTCTTAAATCTATAAATTTATGTCTTTACCAGACTTTAAAATATTTAGCCAATTTTTCTTCACAGTTTACTTCCTCCCTTTGACACTCTGTGTATTGAATATTTTCTATTGTGTCACAGATCACTGCAAGTCTTCCCTTTTTTTTCTATTTATGGATTCTTCAAGATATTTTTCTCTGTTTCCTTGAGCATAAAGTAACTGCTTTAAAATTCATGTCTTCTAATTCCAACTTTGGACTCACCTCAGGTGAATATCCATGGATGGTTTTTTCCTCTATTATGAGTCACACTGCTCTGTTTCTTTCCATGTCTAGTAATTTTGACTGTATGCTGGACATTGTCAATGGCCACAGACAGAGACTGGATTCCAAAACGTTATTCTAAAAAATATTAATTTATTTGTATTTAACTGGAAGTTAACCTGGCTGACCTAAGATACCAGACTCTATCTTTCCTAGGTAAGTGATTGCAACAGCTCGCATATATGGTCTTTTGCAGGCCACATATTAAGCAAGGTTTTCCAGAGACAAAGAACCTAAAAGTTACCCATATCCACCTATCACTCTGCCCTCTTCTGCCTGCATCTAGAGACAGGAATATACTTCAAGACATTGCCTTGTGCTGGTGACGGCTGCTAACAAACACAGAACCTACAGGGTCAGCAGCGGGCTGGAAGCCCAGGGAAGATCAAGTTTGCAATGTGGGAATATGACCAGAGAGCTTCTTTTCCTTAGGAAAATGTTGATCTTTCTCTCAAGGCTTTAGCTGGTTGGTGGAGGCCCATCACATGATGGAGGTCATTACTGTACTGAGTCCCAATGATACAAGTAACAACCCTACCCAAAATTGCCTTTCTGATGAATATATTTCCAGAAACGAAATGTTGGCTCAAGGTAATGTGTTTTCATTTCATTTTAAGTGGCATGTTTGGACCACTGTCCCAAAACTTATACTTCATATGTCCTCCAACAGCATCTTCTCTACATTAATCAAGCTGTAGAAATTATATTTTTAAATCTCTGCAGTCAAATGGATAGTTCATCATCACTTCCACATTAGTAACGTAAAGCATCCTTTCATCTTTCTTGCTCGTTTTCTAGTGTGTGACAAATTTTCCTGCTTAGAATCTTAAGGCAATGTCATTTTTTATTTCACATCTTTTATGGGTCATAAGTCCACACAGAGTTAGTCGCTCTTTGCTGAGTCTTGCGCTGGAGAGCAAGGTTTTGGCTAGCCTGCCCTCCTTCTGGAGGCTCAGAAAGCGAAAGGCCTTTTACAAGTGACCTCATCTTGTTACAAGATCCTCCTCCTGTGGTTGTAGAATTTTGAGTCCTTTCACCTGTTACAGCCGGTGGAAGAGGGGCAAACTCTGCCACTTGAGTCTCTGAATCTAGGGAAGGCTTGATCATCTGCGTAGGCCCAGCCAGAGTAATCTTCCTCTCTATTGCCTCATGGCTGACTAATTAGGGACTTCACTCTCCACCCTTACCAATTACCAAAATAGGCCTGGGAATGATGTCACATCACAGTCACGGGTCCTGGGTGTGGTCATTTCTGCTGCCCACACTTAGGCCCTAGGGTTTGCATCTCTGTGAATTACCTAATGCTTGCCTCTGTCCATTTTTCTATTTTTGTTGTTGTTACCATGTTCTTGTAAATGAATAAGAGTCATCTTTTTCACCAGGGAGAACACATTCTGAGACCCACAGAAGATTCTGAAACTACAGATTATGTCAAGCCTTTTAAATGCTGCCTGCTCCTGGAGGAATAAACCCATGGTAAGGCTTAATTTATAAATTAGATGCAGTAAGAGATCAGCAACAATAACAAAATAGAACAATAATGGTGCTCTGCATCATTACTCCTCTGTCCTCTCTCTCCCCTTACTGCACTGTGATCACCCTCCCTGTAATGCTGTGAGATGATGTGATTCCTGCAAGGTGAGATGCCAGGAAAGGACTGAGAGAGACCAAGGCCCTGTATCTGCTCCTCTTCTCTCTGAGTAGCAATGTTCTTGTTTGTTTCTCAGTCTTTGGAAGGTAGACAGCTGTGTTCTTCCCCTTGCCCCACCGCTAAGGACACAGAGGGTCCTGGGTGCCTGTGTGCTTTGTGATCTCAAATAACCCCACTTTCCTGGCACTCCTGAACTTTGAGGACCTCAGTCCTTGTTTGTTTACTCATTTGTCTTTCAAAGAGTTTAACTAATTCCTGTTTTCACTTTTTATTCCTAAGACAAGGGGCAGATAGATAGGGCTCGCCTTAGAGAGATTAACTCTCCCTCTCAACCCAGCTCTGACCAACAAGGGACCCACTGCATGGGATGGCATGCAGCACGTGGTACACTGAGGTTGGCCTCAAGAGGAAGGCTGAACTTCTCATTGAACAATAACTGAACTGGAAGTTTCTGAGGCAATTTGGCTGCAAACTGCCACCACCTCTCCCTCTGCCCACAGCTGTGGCCAGCCCAGCCCTGGCCTGTGGTAGGGCTGCAGCCTCAAGTCTCACTTCTTGTCTCACTCTGGCGTCAAATTTGGGACCTGATACAGGAAAAACCCCAGCAGGACTCAATCTGGGCACTGGGCCCCCTGTGTCCCTGGGGGGCTTTTCAGCTGCCAGACTTACTGTGGGGTCTCCTTCAAGATTTCTACAGCCCTCAGCACTCCCCTGGAGTTTCACCGCAGAAAACAGTTGCAGGGTAACAGAGTCCACCGCCAGAAACACAGGCAGAAATGAAATTACACTGCAGAAGGTAAAGATCTCAGATCCTATGATGGCTGAGTCAGAAGGATTGCTGGCTGCAGCGCCTGTCTGGCCATCTGGTGGCTTCATCCCTGCCTGGAAGGTTGTGGTCTGAATGGAACAGGGAACTCATGAAAAGCCAGCAAAAGCTTCACATGCACTCAGAACTCAAGAGCTTCAGCCTGTGCATTGGAAAGGCTCTTGATTTGTTTATAATTCATTATGACTAACAGACTTGGGCTAGAAAGCATTGGTAAGTAACTTGCTGGGGTCTTGCAGGGCTGTGGGTGACCCCAAAAGAGCTGGTTTAACACCCTCAGCACCATGGGTGCTGCACCCCAGCTCAGAGCCCTCCACCTCTCTATTCAGAGCTTCAGCCCTGTGTAGCTTCTTCTCCATCCATTTGGACAGAAAAACTTCAAGGGGACCCACAGGTGAGGTGGATATTCTGGATGTAATGGGAAGGCTACCCACTTGTGCTCAGACACAGGAGTCAGGCATCCCACACACCCACTGGTTCCATCTCCTCCCTGCTCATTTAGAAAGATATGACGACCTCTGTGGAGCACCAGAAAGAGGAGAGCCATGTTCAGTCCTGTTGCAACATACATTGCATGTGTTTTTGCCCTCAAGCAGCTACCCTGAGGCATTACCTTCTAGCACCAGAGTTAGGGCAGGGGAGCCTGTCTTCAAACAACATACTGAGAGAGGAACGCACGGTCCCCTTCCTTGTGGCCCAGCCCAAGCTCACCCACCAACACCCTTGCCCCCAGCTCTCTCCTGCGCTATGTTGTTTCAGACACTCAGGCACCCTGGCATCTCCACCGAAGAATGTGAGTCCCCAGGGCCCTCTTCACCATCATCTGGGTTCACTGCTGACCCCACAGAGCTGAGATGCACAGCCCTGAGCACTTTTGCCTGGACCTCAAAGCCATGGTCCTGAGAGCAGATTGCTAAGGGCTCCTGAAAAGCCCCCGGACTTGCTATCCATGTTTCTGTTCTGGGTCAGACACATTTACTGGTTTGAGACACTGACAGGCACAGTGCAAGCCTCAGCCAATAGCCTGGCTCCATGCCCACACTCCATCCCCTGATGGTCCTTCCTTCCCCTCCACATGCCACCTTCAGAACCTCCCTTCTATACCAGAGGAGCTCCAGTCTCTCTCAAGAGTTACTGCCACAAAGCCCAAGTGAGAGGAAGAAATCTCTGGAGAATAAGCTGCAAGAGAAGAAGCGATTTTCAGAATAGGCTCCATGTGTACTCCTTGGGATGCAGCATGAAGGGTCTCCTAATATCCCAGACTAATTCCTTCCACTGGTCTGGATCTGCCTCCAACATTCCTGAGGGATTTGTCATCCAACAAAGCATCATTCACCATGAGGCGTGCATCTTTGTTCAGGGCTCGCTGCCTCTCTCTCTTTCTCTCTCTCTCTCTCTCTCTCTCTCTCTCTCTCTCTCTCTCCCTCTCTCTCTCTCTCTCTCTGATTTCCCTTTCAATTCCCTGATATTTGCGTCACACAAATACCAGAACAGGAAGTGAGACTCACTGGGGCCCGGAGCCCTTGCCTGGCCAGCCCAGGTCCCCACCCTGTTCTTGCACTAGCCTGCAGTCTCCAATGCAAACTTCCAGGTCCTGAGGGCTCCCTATTTCCCCTTCAGAAGGAATGTACAGCTCATTATCCACCAGCCTGGCATTTTTACTATGACTGACACAAGACTCTAAGGAGACAAAACCATTGTGGCATTGTCAAGGAGTAAGCTACAACACAGCAATCCCTGGAGACACATTCCTGCTGGAATGGTTTGTCCACACAGCATCTTTGGAGGTACCTGTTGCAGGAGCACCAATTTTGCTTGTGATTACAGGGCTCATGGCTACTCACAGGCCAGGCTTCCCCTAGCCTGTGTGTGCAGAGTGACCCAAAGACATCAGGAGTCTTCTTGAGCACCCAGTAGAGGGTTGATGAGAATGCCACATGAACTTACAGCCTCAACTCCATTCACCCATGGGGACTCAGACCAAAGGCCATAGCATTCAGAGAAGTTGTGTGGCATCTGTGAAGATGTCAGCCCACCGAGGCCCCAGTGATGTGTCAGATGTAGGCCAAAGTGAGATCACATGCTTGTGGGACCACATGCCACAGTCAGTACTTCAGAAATCACTCACGTGGCTTATCCTGGGCTAAAACAAGCCTACACATCAGCCCCTATGGAGGCATGTGGCACCCCGAAGCAGGAGCCTGCAATGGCATAAAAGGGGATTCTGGAGAGGGGAGCTGTTATGTGAAGCACTGGAGCTGGAGAAGAGGAAGACATTGGGCTTCATCCTGGAACAGAAGAGCTTGCTCCTCTTCTCAGACAAGGGCAGCATCTCGGTGTGCTCTGTCACAACCACAAAGGACCTCTGGAAATTTGGGCACACAGATACGGGCTCTGCTGTCCAGGCCTCTGGAGAAGTGCACCCAAGGAGGAAGCGGAAATGCTAACGGGCAAGCAGGGGGTAGCTCAGAGGCGCATGACGGGCCGGGTGTGAAGCCAGCCCCACCCCGCTGTCCTTCAGACCTCAGCCGGGTACTGATGCCATCTCAGGGCTCTAATCTGCATGTCGGGCACAAAATAGGAAGTGCTGCCTGGCATGCACACAGCCAGATCTCAGAAGAGGACGCACACGGGGTGCAGGTGTGTGGGGTAGCAGTGCCTTGCATTGAGTGAGCTCACAGCTGCCTGCAAACCTTGCTGGACAGGCGGGCAAGCACAGAGCCGGACCAACACCAACACGGCAACCAGCCCTCAGGAAGCTGTAAGAGAAGAGATGAAAAGCTTGTACCCAGAAGGATTTTTTTGAGGCCCTAACAAATACAACACAAAGCAAGTTAAAAGGCAAGATAATGGGGCATTCCAATCACAGATGAAGAGCTTATCTTCATCTATAAAGAACTTGAAGCCGAAAATGTTGGCACACACCTTGGAATGAGAACCCTCTGCGAGGCTGAGGCAGAAAGGCCTCAAGTTCAAGACCAGCCTGGGCAGCTTAATAAACTCCTGTCTCAAAATGTTAAAAAAAAAAAAATTAAATGGGATGTAGCTCACTGTGAGGGCTCCAGGTTCAGTCCCAAGTACAAGGAAGGAAGAAAGGGAGAAAGAGAAGGAATGGAGCATATGTCTATGTCACCTGACCCTGGAAGGGGGCCCCCAACAGAACAAGTTGGTGAGAGAAACTGAGGAATAGTCTTGAAATGAGAATGTCGGTTAATGCTAATGAATCACATTTGTTCACTAACAACAACGATGTCAAAAGCAGAGAACTGGCTAAGGGTGTGGGGACTAGATCCTGTCCCCCCAGTCTTCCTGCAAATCTAAAATGGTTCTAAAAACAAGGCCTATTATAAAAGAAGAGACAATTTTTTAAAGTTTAAAAGGAACATGCAGAAAAGTGTATGTGACACATGACAACCTGTGAAAGTCAGGTGCCTGCACATGAAGACATCAGGACAGACACACAGAAGCTGGGTGGGGCCTGAGTGCATCCAGAGGCAAGGAGAGATGTTTGCAAATTGGGAATTTAGAAATAATTTACCTATTAAAAGGTTTAAGGAAAAAAGGCAGGAGGGAATGCCTTCATCACACAGGTTGAAGAGAGCAAACACTGTAAAGTCCCCTTTGAAGGTACCTCCTGCTGGGTCACACCCAGCCCTAGGGCAAGGGAGGGAGGGATTCCCTCCTCCATTGCTGCAAACCACAGCGCCTCCAACAACTTCCCCTTTCTCAGGAATCTGCTCCAGGGCAAGGCCTGAGGTCCTGTCTACTCCTCTGTAAGCTTTAGCTCCTAAGCCTTTCTGACACCCTTCCTGCCCTTTGGACTGGCACTTTGCTGGCTCCCAGGAAAAGCAGGTCCCAGAGTCCCAGGCAGGAAGGAGGCTTGGGGAGAGCAGCCTAAAGGGTTCTGGGTCCGACTGACCACGGGGCAGTGGCTGGTACTTTGCCAGCCTCTCCCTCAGGTCCACAGTGGAATCTAGGAAAACTCTACCCACTCTTCCCAGGAGTCTCATGACATCCAGCCAATCCCAAGGCAAATGTGGGCCCATAGACTTCTGAGGTGACAGGTAGCCTGCCAGGCAAAGGGCCCTCAGAGGGAGTGACAAAGGTCCAGGAGTGGCTTCCAGGAACCTTGTGTCTGAGCATGCAGACAGTGGAGACGCAGCAAATGTGAGTGCATGCACAAGCATTCCAGAGGACCACCTGGACACTGTGGTAGCAGTGTCTTAGAGAGACACCCCCAGAGTGGACAGGCCTGGGGCAAGGGGCCCCTGAGTCCTGCAGTCAGCCAAGCACTTTCCCTCCTTCTCTTCTCAGGGCACTGCAAGACAACAGCGGTGGTGGCTGGATGTGTCCTCTGCCACTGGCCACACCCACTGCCACAAGGGAAACAGGGTGGAACAAGAGTGACCATGAATGGTACCCTTTTGCTGTGACGTCTTCTTGCTATTCACTTCTTGTAGGTAGAGGCAATGCTGTTCATTTTTTAACCTTTTTTTTTTTAAATGAGAATTAGTTCACTGGGTTTAAATCACTCCTCAGACACACGAGGACACTGAGCTGAGTCAGACAGCCAGCACCCCCAGGAGCTCTGCATCTCCCTGTGCACCTGTCCAGCTGAATGGGTCACAAACCAATGGGACTCAAAATCCACACTTAGGATGCACAGGAAACAGAGGGGTAGATACTTAGAAAAGTATGTTTCAAGAGTGTCTACTCCCTCACTGTAGTAATCAAATTAGTGAGAAGTACAAATTGTTGGAAACCTATTTATTCTTAAAAAAAAGTCTTCAGAATTTCATGAAAAAACTAGACAGTGTCTTCTGTTATGCACCTAAATATTTGAAAAACACTGAAACAAATAGCCTGTCAGATACATAGGTGTTCCCTCAAAGTGCAGGAACATGAACACTGAGAACAAGCCCTTGAGGCCTAGCAGCCTCCCAGGAGCCCCAACTCTGCACTTTCTCTGTAAACATCCAAACTTTGGCCCTGGAGATGAGCTGGAAGGAACTGCAGCCCCTATGTATATAACTAAACCCAAGCCAGCTAGTGCAGAGTGGCTCTGATCTCAGACCAAAGAGTCCCCAACACTTTCTGAGTTCCTGGAGGTGACACATGTCCTCAGGGACTGCCTACATCAGTGTCATGGCCTCTGACATCCATCAGCTAGTCCAGAGGCCTGTGTACCCAGCCATCCAGTCACTGCCCTTGGTTTTCTCTCTGCAAAGGAGAAGGCACCTTTCTGAGAGGCACTTCCAGAGCAGGGTGGCCCCTAGAGCCAAACAGCCATCACACTGGCCATAGCCATTATACACCCCCAGTGTCTGGCAGATGGTGGAGTACAGAGTGGGCACTTAGCAGTGAATGGTGAAAAAATGGACAAGTGATCCAGAGGTGCTTTGCAAACTGCCCAGCCTGGAAAGCGTGTGTCATGGTACATGGGCACCCCTTTGTCACTAGCCAGTGAGCAGATGAAATCTCTAGAGAAAGGGACTCAAGGTATGCTGCAGGGGTGGTAGCCTGTCTCCAGTCTGCAGGTTCTAGGCCCTGAGACTCCACTTGCTGCAGGGCGAGGGCAAGGGTGTGGCCATGCAGCCCACCTGGCTCCCTACTCCATGTGATATCTTGGTGCACCAGGCACTTGGTAAAAATATACCAACACGCCCATTTAGCCCATAGTGTTCCAATAGATTCTCTCAGCAGAATTCAAGTCTATGGCTCTAGAGTCACCAGGCTGAGCCAGAAACTGGGTCCACTGAGGACCTGGGCTGCCTGGGACCCAGGGACTCAGTTTCCAAGCTCAGAGCCTGGCAAGAGCTTCTGCTAGTGTGAGACTTTGAGGAATATTTCCAGGGAGCCATTCCATGTGAAAGATCCCAGAGCCTGCCAGGGAAGCCAGAGGGCTGTGCCTGGTGTCCCACAGATGGGTGGCTTTGTCCCTGCCCAGGTGGGAGGAGGTTGCAGGAGCCTGGGTGTAAGCTGCCAGCTTCACTTTGAAGAGCTTGGAATCCAGGGCTCAATGTGGCCTAGACAGGGCAGCACTCTTAGCCAGGGAGACAGAGGACACTAGACAGGACAGGAGGCCCTGGTGGCATTGGAGCTCTCAGGCCAGCGATACCCAGGTTTCCAAAGTCCTCTTTCCAAGAGAAGCTCTGTGGGCTCTTCTCCTTGGGGCTCCTTTGAATGGGTTTGGTAGCAAATTTGCTCCAAACCCATGTCCCCCAGTCCTGGCCCATCAGCTCTGCTGAGTGGTCTGGCTAGACTCCACTCAGCTAGTCCCCTGCCTCTGGTAGTGACACATCTCTCACATCATTCAAGAGGTCATAATCTCCCCAGGACCAGTGTGGCAGGCCTCTTCACCCTCCACTTGGGCTATGTAGCTCCAGGCACAGCCCACCTGCCCTCTGCTGCCTACTTGGTGAGACCCCACCCTCAAGACATGGGCTCCCTTGTCCTACCACTTTATAGTCCCACTGGTATCATAGGTACCGCCAAATGTGCATGCTACAAGAGCTCCAACTGTTAAACGTTTTTAATATGGAAAATTTCAAACAACACAAAAAAGAGAAATCAGCAAATCTTCCCCCCAAATCCACTAGCCCCCCAGTTCCAGTAGCCTCCCAGTTCCAGTTCTGTTTGCTCTTCACCCAGCCCCTGGGTCTTGGGTGGCACAGCTGGACCCAGCAACCTGGCCATGTGGTCAGCAACATGTCTCAGATCTCTCCTGCTCACACACACACTCACTCACACGCTCACCCTCAGATACATACTCCTATCTATACTCATGCATGGTCATGCACACTCACACATATATATGCTCACACTCAGGTGTATACTCCCACTCAGATCCACACACTTTTGCACTCACATACATGTGCTGTCTCTCCCTCTGCCTCCCTCTTCATCCTTCTGTTACCTGCAAAGGTGGAAAGACTTGCCTGCCATCACAGAATCCCCTTCCAGGGTCCAGACCTGTGACCTTGAATCAAGCTCACAGTTTGCCGAGGCCTCCTAGTCTCATTGCCCTTTCTCTCCTCACTCCACCCCAGTGTCTCCCTCTTTTTCCAACACCTGCTTTGAAAAAGAATTCATACTCAGTTGGTGGGCACTATCAGTGGCCTTCTTCATGTTCATGAGGTTGTGTGACTGTTTCCATTCTGCAGTTCCAATGTTTCATGATCTGTACAGAAGCCACCAGCCTGGCAGTCTCCACACAGCTCTGAGGACCAGACCTTCTATACATGTGGAGCTTCTTTCCTGGCCCGGCATTTCCATGGCCCAGCATGAGGTAGTGTATGTCTGGGCTTCACTCCTGGTTACTTGTGTAGAGCAGTCTTCTATGTGAACAGTCCATACTCAAATTGTTTGTCCATCTCTCGATGGACACAGGGGTTACTTCCCCTTTTTGGCTACAAGGATGCTACTGTGGGCAAGTGTCTGTGTGGACATGTTTTCATCTTACTCTTGAGAGCAGGGCTCCTGGGGCTGCTCTCCACCATCTTTATCCTTGAGCAGTGGCCGGCACTTCAAGGATGCAGGACCTGTGCAGTGGACAGTCCCGCAGCCTTCTCTTCAGCCCAATGTTCTCGCACCAGGATCCAGTGGTTTCCTCCCTCTGACTTTTTCTTGGATCCCTGAGCACATGAGCCCAACAAGGGTATGTCTGTTCTTCTTGGGGTCAGCACTGAACAGCAGGACATTTTCCTGAATTCTTTATTAAAATATTGAAAGGTCTAAGTATAAGTTTCTATATCAAAGTCAAGGTCACAGGTCCCTATGAAAGTATGACTCAGGGTGATGCATTACCATTACCAGGGCAAGGGTCTCAGAGAGGCGCCAACCTGCCTAGAGAATGCTGTGAAGCTGACAGAAGGCCCATCCTGGACGTGGCACTGGGAGCCCTCTCCTAGTCACCTACCTCACCATCCCGTGCCCAGCTGTGAGGGACTTACTGGATTCTCCCCTGTCCACCAGAACACACCACTGGGATCAATAGACATCACAGCAGAACACAGAGTTTACATCAGCCATTGGCTTCATTTCTCCCCATGGGACCTTTGAGCAGCCTGCCTGGGGGTCCACACAAGAGGAGCTGCTTGCCCCAAGGTGTGACGCACAGAGCTGGGAAGCTGTCCTCTTGTTGCCCAGCCTCAGGCACCTGGAAGCATGTTTCTACCACACCCCACCAAGCCTGGGCCTCCCAGGGCAGCAGCACTGCCAAGCACAAGAGCACAAATGGAGACACGGCACAGGGCCTGCACATGCATCTCAAAACCATTCAGCCTGGCACATGGCAGCTTTGGCTTCAGGAGATACATAGTGAACATTCACACATCAAGCTCCTGATGAGTCTAATAGATGAGAAAACTGTTTGGTTTCGTGCAAATCCAGGCTCCTGAGATTTGTATGCACAGCCTGGGCTCCAGGGATGGAGATAGGCGGGGTTGGTGGAGACACTTGGGGGCAGTGTGTAAGGCCTGCACAGGCTGCTCATGGGAAGCACTCAACCGCATCTGACTTGGGGTCCCATGCAAAGTGTCTCGGTGGCTGACTTGCATGCTGCCCTCATCTTCAGTCCCACATCTACCCTGATATAGGACACCTGGAGCAGGATGCTCCAGTGGCTTCTACAGCTCTGGCAGCCCACTCCAGGTGGCCATGATGCCCACTCAGTCCACCTGAGGCTTGATGAATTGTGGAGGCTGAGGCCAGTGGACAGCAAGTGTCTAAGGATGACAGGTTGTCAGTATGAGACCTGGACCCCCAACTTGCTCCAGAAGAAAAACCACATTCCAGTCCCTAAACAGACACCACTTTCACTGTGCCCTTCCTTGTTGGCATGAGAAGTCCCAGGCAGGCTGGGCAGAGGTAGTAGTGGCCATGTTTGCCCTCAGTCTGTTCTCAGGCTTGGTTCCTCCTTTCTCACATCTTGGCCAACAGTCTCTCTCCCACCACTTTCTGATGATTACCCACTGGGCCGGCTGTCAGTGGCAGGAGGCCCCCACATCTTTAATTTACTTCTGATGCGGGAAGCCTGGGCCTCTGGCCTCACTGCCCTGAGGATCCCAGCTCCAGGACAACCATATAATTCCTAACCAGTGAGAGCCGGCTGTGGGGAGCGTGCTGCCGTGGAGACACTTGCAGTCAGGTTGCCGTGGCACTGAGCAGAGTCCTGAGGCTATGCAGGTTCGTGCCCTCTGAATGTGCCATAGGCTTGCTTGGCCCAAGGCCCAGACAGCTGGGACAAGCCCTTACTAGCTCCTGGAGACCTGGAGGATAGCTTTTCCTGCCCTGGGCCAGCTGCTGCCCCTGAGCACAGAATAAGCCAGAGCAGAAGCACACCTGGCTACTATGTCCCTCATTGCATCCACTCCCTGCTGCCTTCATTCACATGCCTGTCAGACACTCAGACCCCACCACAGGGGCCCTCACAGCCCTGCCAAGGCCTCAGGTCCCAGAAGTTCCTATGAGGACAGCAGCAAACCACACATGGTGTAGATGCAAGGAGGTACCTGGGCCACAGAAAAGGGACCCCTGAAGTAGAAGCCTCCCTCCCCTGAGGGAGGGAGGGAAGGACGGTCTGTAATGGAGGTCCTCAAGGCCAAACCACTTGTCCAACCATGAAGAGCCAGAGGCTGGTGGCCCACTGTGAACCAAGACCCATTTGGGTGCCTAGACCAAGTCTTTCCCACTTACTCCTGCCATAGAGTAGCAGCACTGCCAAGCCAGATACCCAGAAAAACATGTCCATGATGCAGGAAGCCAGATACCCACTGGGAAAGCGAACAGCCAGAAGTCAGTCAGTCAGCTGGGGTGCAGGCCCCTGACATCTGTCAGGCATCCCATTGTCCTTGGTGGCAGGCCTGGTTCTCCAGTGCTTTGGCTTGCTTTGGAAGAACAGTTGTCCTCTGGAACTGCTGCCACACAGCCATGACATCACTTGAATCAGAGATGCTGCCATTTAGAGGGTTCCCTTCTGGAGATCAGCATTGTCAAGCAGGTCCCTCTCTGGCCATCAAAGCTGTATGCAGTGCCTCTTCCATGGTTCTTGGTGGAGCAGAATTTCCAAAGTGGAAGACTCTTTGTCTACCTCTGTTCACCTTGTGTTTCTTCCTGGCACACTAGATAGTGTTTGCTGTGCCTCCCTCACCTGCCAGGCACCTGCTGAACAGGTCAGTCTCCTTCTGGCCCTGAAATTTCCAGCTGCCCTGTGTCAGACCCTTTGGCTGTCTCCAGTGTTCCAGTAGGCTAAAGAGCAAGCTAGTATGAACCTCTCCTTGCTGGGTGCTGTTACAGGTGCTTCTAAAGGAGATGAGAGAGGAAATCCCTGAAGAGTTTCCTGTGAATGTTAGGGTTGGGAAGGGATGGACCTGAGGGAGAATGATTCTTCTCTGCTATCCCTGATTCCCTTCCCTGAGCCCCTGGCATAAGCCAGGACACTACAGAAATGGGAGCCCTCAGGAGGATGGGTTCACCCATTTGTGGCATGCCTGAGTCTGTTTTGCAGCTTTCTGCTGAGGCCAGCACTGCACACTGCACCCACGTTTGCTGCCTAGACAGCATGTGCCAAACCCCCAGCCCTAAACAGCTCCCCTCTCCAATCTGAAGAGCTTTTCTTTCTGCAGAAGAGCCACTGAGACTCCCAAGAACAGCACCAGAGAAGAAAGGAAGCCCCACATTTGCAGAAGACATGGTTCCTTGACTCCATGGTTCCAGGGATACATGGAGTGTTGCCTGACAAATCCAGGGAGGATCACTTGTCTCATCAAATTGAACTGCATTTGAGCGATACACTCTTCGTCTGTCTTGTGAATGATGCCATTCTCAGTGGTTTGCCACGGGCATCCCAGATGCGGCAGCACAACAGTTTTGGGGATGGGCCAGCCCCATTTTGACCTCTGACGTTCAGGCTCAAACCCACTGGTCATAGGAAGGATCCATGTTGCAACTGCCCAGTGCCTAGCTCCCCACTGATTAAACTTGAGCCAGCCTGTCTTGGGCCAAGGTTCTTCAGAAAGGCTGTGCAGCTCACTGGAGGGATAATTGCCCTTGGTTTGTCATACCCTCACCACTGGAAATGGACCAGAACTCCTGGAGCCTAGGTTCTCTGCAGCATGCAGTGAGAAAGGAAAGTGGGTAGCCCAGGGTATGGGGAAGTTGGCCAAGGAAACTCTGCAAACAGGTTTCAAGGGGGGCAGAGGGGGTGTTTCTAAGTAAATCTCACATACATGATTAACCAGTTTGAAGCATAGGCCTTGGGGACATTTAGTCCTTCCCAGTTCTGCATAGTCACCTTCCCATTGAGCTCCAAGACATTACTTCTTCTTAGCAGCAGCCCCAGGCCCACCCTCAGCCACACCCTGCCCTCCTCAGCCCCACAGCCCCACCAGCATCATATCATGGCTCATCCTACCCCAGGCCTGCACAGAAATGGGACTGCAGGACTTGTGGCACCTGTGGCTGGTGCCTCTCCATAAAGCCAGGTCTTCCAGGTCTGTCCACACTATAGCTTGTTGGTGCCTCCTGCTCTCCACTGAGGAGGACTCCGAAGTATGGATGGACCCACTTGGCCTGGTCTGAGTTATATCTGTGAGGAAAAGGTGGCAGGAGGTGCTGAGCAGCTGATGTGCTCACTTTCAGTATTTGGAGGTATTGTGTGTTTGAGCCACGTGGATCCCTTGACACTGTGGGTGGAAAAACATGTCCAGCATCACAAAAGTTGCCAGATTGGGTGGCAACTTTTTCAACTCTACCCATCATAGAGTTGAAAAAAATCCATTTAAATTGACTGTGAAGGGAAAAAATCAGCGTAAAATGTACTCCAAATAAGCCATGAGTACACCTGGAAGAAAAAAAGCACCTGGCAGGTATCACCCTGCTGTCCTCAGGGAACAGTCTCCAAAGCAGATCCTGGTCTTCAATGGGGCCGTGGCCTGGACACTGGCCCCTAGAGAAGCAGCCAGCCAGTTCCTGCCTCCTCATCCAGGGGCTCCCAACTGTCTTCCTCCATATCTTTGCCTCATTTGAGAGAGGTGCACACTGGGGAATGAAGTCACCTGTGCCAAATGAATGAGCTTTCCATGTTGCCTGTGCAGGGCCCAGCCAGAGCATCTGATGCCAATCAGCAGCAGGCCAGTTTGTCCCTGGCCTGTTACCATACTTGAGTTTCACAGTGAGCTGCCAATATAAGACAGGGGACCAGCCTCCTGCAGCCTCAGCTGTCCAAGACTGGAGTAGCCAGGAGGGGAGAACAGGCTGGCCAGAGCTGGTGTGTGGGCCTCAAGGTCTTCAGGCACAAAAGGACAAGTATGACAACCATGGGTCTCAGCCCCCCACAGCCCCCCACTTTTTTCCCAGCTGTCAATTCTGAGTCACAGCAGTCAGGTTCCCTGGGCTCCTGGTGCTCTAACTCTAATTTCCTTCTTACGGGGAACACATGCTGAGATGGGGTACAGGCTCTGCCCACACAGATGCTTGGAGCCCTGTACCAAAGACAGGGATACCATAGAGTCACCAGACTGGGACCACCCTGCATCTATGACCCAAGCATGAAGTAAGGGCCACGCAGCCCAGTGGGGTTTGAACCCACAAACCTCTGACAGTACAAGATTGGCATGTTCAGTTCTCACCTCTTGACCCACCAGGAAAGGGCTGTGCACCTGAGAGACGTCACCAGGTCTTGGCTGTCCACAGCTGACTCTGCCCTTGTGGCAGTGCAACCCTCCCTAAAGTCAGGGACAGTGGCCCTTGCCTGACCAAGCCAGAAGTTTCAGGAACAAGCACATCTCCCCCAAATGGGCTGACTTGGGGTGGGGTCAGAAGCTCACCATAATTCAAGGAAAAGAGGGAGTCTGAATGTTAAGTACCCACTGACTGTGTCCATAGCATAAAAACCTGAGTGACTGTGAGCTCATCTACAGTCAAGGACCTCTATTCACAAGAGATTCAATTTTTCAAATCAAGCCAGGAAACAGTGTATGTAAGCAGGATCCAAATTTTGGCAGCCCTGAAAACATGCTGCATATGTCCATGAGCCACATCCACAATGAGATCCATGAGAAATATCCACAATGTCGAACAGATCATCCTGTGGTCATTTTTATCTGTCTTGCCACACTCCCCTGAGGCCCTGCATGTTTTTTGCATTGAAGATTCAGTCATTACTGGAGACTTGCATACCTACATTCACATAACATACACATGTAGCCACATGCACACAGCCACACACAAGCATGTGCATACATGCAATGCATATACACATGCACACATACTTATACGTACTCACATGTGCTTGTGTTTGAATCCTACCACACACCCCCGTAGATTTCAGCTTCTCAGGGGCCTCACATGGGTGAGGAGAGGACCCCACCTTTCCTGATGACTCACCCACTAAGCATGCACTGAGGGTGCAGATTCGGGATGCAGATTTGAGGCCTCCCCATTCCTCTGCAAACCTCCTCCTCCTGCACAGGTTCTCTTGTTGGACTTTGGAAAACTTTCTACTGCCTGGTTGTTTCTGCCTCAACAATGTCAACCCACACTCCTATTGATAAGACAAGAAATCAAATGATTTCTTACAACACATTCCATGCCATCAGAACCAGCTGCCTATGTGACAGAGGCCAGAGAAATGGAAATGGTTCAGGGCAGACAGGCCCACAGCAGAAGCAAGCTCTCTGGGCCACCAGCTGCAGGGTCTGAGATGGGCCCAGAGAAGTTACCACCTAAGCTGACCTACCTAGAAGTCACTTCCCAGGACTGTGTGCTAGGCTGCCCTTGAGGCCAACAGCTGGGGAGCCTATTGGATCAGGATATGGGTGATGTGTGCCCCACACAGCCCTGGGAGCCATTTAGTGAATGGCTCTCCAAACCCCCAGTCTGACAGGAGAAACAAAGTCAGGGTTGTTGTCAACTTTCTTTGCAGAAAACAATATAGCAATACTTGCACATGGATGTCCCCAGAACTTTGTTCACTATTGCCAAACGGTGGAAGCAACCCAAGTGTCAACAGGAAGGGGATGGAATGTGGGCTGAACATAGCAAGGATCCTGACTGGACCCTAAAGAGGAGGAGGGTCCTGAGGTCTGGTAGCTGTTGGTTAATGATGCAGAGCTTCAGTCTGAGGAGTTGGAGGTGGACCATGCTGTGGCCATGTAGCTGTGGTGCAGTGCCACAGAACAGTGTGCTGAAGCAGTTAAAGTGACAAATTTTGTGTCAGTTTTGGTAAGGGTTCAGGTGTTAGGAACCAGATGCTCCAGCCAGGGCAGGTGGGGTTCCCTAGTGGGACAGGCCAACTCAGGGGAGCCTGACAGATGAGCACGTGGGGTGCCTGAGCTAGGCAACCCCTAGGTGGAGGTCACCTAGAGGAGCCACCTGAACAGCACCTCCTGCCCATTTTGACAGGCCCTGAGCTTCAGGAATGTGGGAGGGAGGTGGCTCCTGACACCCTGGAGGACGGGCCAAACCCAGTCCACCAAAAAGGTCCCCATGCCAGAAGGGAAGAGTCATTTCCTCACTGGCCCAGCACTCCAGACCCTAAGAGTCAAAACCAGGAGCTTAGGGTTGAGGGCTTCCCCTCTAGCTGGCAGAGGACAGGTCCTGCCCATGTCCTGTCCCCATTTTGATCCTGCTACCTGGTATTTCCTCCCCTGACTTCCCCACCAAAAACATAGGTTTCCTTCAAAAACACAGGTTTCATCACCAAATCCCTGCCTGAAAACCAGACCCAGAGCTGTGCTAGGACTTCAGGCCATTCCAGAATATCACCAGTGTCTATCTCCACCTAACAGAATGATGACAAATTTTTCTTTATCTTTGTAGGCTTGAATGTGTCATTTGAAAGTTACAAAGCTTAGTTCTTAAAACCCACCTTTGTAGATTCTTCAACATGCTGCTAGCACAGCTGGCCCCACCCTGCTACCTCTACTGCCCCGAGGGGCCACTGCCCAGCTGAGTCCACCTGGAACATATGCTTTCTCCACAGCAGCTCTAGAGGGGTGACAGGTGACAAACAGGAAGGATTCCAGCCATAGGAATGCCACCCTGAGCACTCCTCCTCAGAGACTCATCTCCTGAGCCCACACACAGCCAGGATGAGCCCAGGATGGGGTACAGAAGGGCAAGGCACCCAAAGAACCCTCTCCAGCTGGCAGCCATCCAGCCTGGCCTGGGCTCCCAGGGGGACCCTCTCTACAGAGGGAAAGGGGTAGAGCATATCCTATTCCCCATGGGGGTATCTTCTTCCTCCTGTGTGATGACCACAGCACCCCCAAGACTCCCAGCCAGTCACAGCCAAGCAGGTTCCAGAGTCCCCAGCACAAGGCCTCAAGAATCTGGCTGAGATGGCTGTGGGCAGGCTGGACCTATGGGAGCAGCTCTCTGAAGAAGGCCAGGGAGGGGATGGCAGGACCCAGAGAGGAGGCATGGGCCCAGGCAGGTAGAGGCAGTGTATCTACCTGGCCCTCTCCTTGGAACTGAGAAACCCTCCTCCCAGCTCCTGGACAGCCTCGTTACTGACCAAATACCCTTGTTTGGTCACTGGTCACATGGCAGGGAGGGTCTTATGCAGCCTTGGCATTTCTTCCCTCCCCAGTTTTTAAGACTGTGCCAAATCCTTCTGTCACCTCTGACAGGTACCAGGCCAGCCTCAGGGGTCTCTGTTAGACATGGATAGAGGCACACATAGCCTGCTATCCCAGGAGCCCTGCCCAGCATCAAAGTCATCTGAGTCAGAGGGACTTCAGGGGGTTGGCAAGGCCCAGGAGAGCACAGAAATCAGGTGTCAGGGGAAGCCACATTGAGGCAGGGACCAGGATGCTCTTTCCCTAGGTACCTGCAGGCTGAAGGGACAATTCAGGACAAGATATGTTCCCTGCCCAGCATACCTCAGGCAACCCAGGTAGAGGAGGACCCAAGCCCTGGCCCATGTCCCTGGATGTGGGCAGGATGAAGGGAGCACCTATTCTGTGGCCCAGACATCATTGTGTCACACTGAGGAGGCAGAGGTTCAAGGGGCTATGGCACAAGGAGTGGCCATTACCTGCATCTCCAGCCCTGCCCCATGGGCCTGCTGCTGGTACCAGGCCTCTGCAGGCACCCTCCCACTTGCACCTGCCACTTTGGTGACCATAGACCCTGGCCATGGTCAGCAACCACAGGGACAGCAACAGGGCAAAGAAGCACAGCCCATGGGTGGGGCTCACAGGCCAGGCCAATGCAGCCAACACCCGGTCCAGGCCGCCAGCCACAGCCAGACACTGGTTATCTGTGATCAAGAATGCACCCTGGACTATTTTTATGCTGTCTGTATTTTCTTTATTTCTTTCAGGTTTTCGTAAAGTTCCACTTCCAAGTCCCTCCTAAGGGCATCCTGAGGACATCTCTCAGGAGTCCCAAAGACCCTCCACTGCCAGTCTCCTGACCTCCTCCCCAGGCCTGCCTTTGCCCTGTCCAGATTTCTGCTCTACATTCAGGGGCCTCCTGAGGTGTCTGGGACAGTCATCTGCCTGTAACAAGGCAGTCTCCACCTTGGCCCTGTCTCTTCCACACCACCAGCGAGGTGAGGGGAGAAGGTCCTTTGTCCAATAGGACAAGGGCCTCCAAATGTCCTCGTGCCAAGGAAGGTGGGTCCACAAAGCTCACAGAGAAACCAGCCTGGCCCACGGTGGGGGCTGCAGGAGCACAGAACCATGCCAGGTAGAGCCCAGCAGCGAGAGAGGCTGAGCCCCACAGGGAGACTATGTGGAAAGTGAGGCCAGAGCCCTGTGTTCCCTGTACCCAGATGCTGGGTCCTCCATGCAGGACATGGAGTCTGGACCGGGCCCAAGTGTTCAGGTTAGGAAGTGATGCCACACCCCCACACACACCCTAGATACACACACACATGCTCACATGGCACGCTCATATGACCCCAGAAACATACATAGATATACACACATACACAGACCACAGACATACACATGTACACACACAGGTTCACACAGACCCCAGACACACACACGAATACACACACACATTTACATAGCACCGCCACTATGATACAAACACATGTCACATAGACATATGGTCACATACAGATACATGCTCACAGACACATTCACACACACACACATTCACAGACAGACACATACACAAACACAGACACACATGGATATTTGGTCAGACCAGGCACATACATAGACACACATGGAGATATACACAGATACACCAGATACATTTGCAGACACACAGATTCATGCTTACATGGACACATTCACACACAGATACACACTGGTACACACTCACACAGGCACCTCCACAAAGACACAGGTTCATACACAGACACACATGCAGACACACAGATACATTTGCAGACAGATAGATACATGTGTACACAGACACACACAGCCAAGTCAGGCACCCACATGGATGGCCCTTGCCCTTCTTCCCACAGGCCTCCACACCCCCACACAGAACTCCGGAGTATTTTTTGTTTCTTCTTTATTTTAGCCCTGTTTTCATTTTGCCCCTGATCAAATGGTGTCTAGGGAAGTATGTGGCTCAGCAAGCAAAATTCTTCTGAAGATGAAATTCCAAAGCCCCTGGCTTCCGTGACCTCACCACCCCAGTACCAACTGAACCTCCGCCGTTTTTATAAATCAGTGGCCGCCCAGGCGGCAGCACACAATGGCCCAGTGTTGATGCTGGATTCTTTGCGTTCCCCAGCGTCCCCCACGTGGCTACCGCACAGGAGCCAGAGGGAGTGGAGAGGCCAGAGCCCCCCAGCAACCTCGCTGCCCACAGGCAACCACTGTCCCCAGAAAGCCCTCCTGGGGCCAAGCCCTGCCAGGACCACACTCCACCACACTCCCGCCATCTGTGTCCCATCTTGTGCTGGCCCTGGTTTTCAACTTGAGCTGCTGCCAGAGATACCTGTCACAATCTCCTGTTACTCACTGTCTCTCCCTTCCATCTGGACGGACACCAACCTGTGATGGAGTATAGGTGGACAAAGCCCCCAGCAGGACTGACAAAGCCAGAGCAGCCCCTCAGGAGGGGGAGGACCCGAGCATTGCTGCAGCCAGCCTGTACATCCACAAGTGCCCACTGTGCACAGGCTACACACTGGGCAGCAGGGCTCCATCTTCCTCCAAAGACTCCATGCCTGCATCTCAGCTGACACCAGGTGAGGAGGCCTGGGGAGGGCTGATGCCCCAACACAGGGAGGAAGAGGCTGGGGTCTCAAGAGCAGAAAACACCAGAAGAGCCCTGGCCAAGTGTCCCCCTACTCTAAACCCTAACCCCAGAGCCTGCTGAGCCTAAAGTTGCATCCTTCAGCCTGTGACTGAGCAGCCCCTTGCATCCTGAAGACTTCACTGTGCTTTCCCTGGCATTGGCCTGTACCCGGCACTGGCCCAGTGAGTCACAGGGAAGGACAGCCACCCAAAGCTCCTCCAAGAACTTCACCAATGACAGGAGCCAAGAAGAGTGGCCAAGGGCATGGGGGGTGCATCAGCATCAATCTCCATGGAGAAAACACCCAAATTTCCCTCTGCAGAAGGGCAGCAAGCAGCTTGGCTGGGGCCAGTTCCCATCAGGCCCGGCTGCGTTAAACAGTTTAATCAATTAGCAAGATGCAGCCTCGGTGTCAGCTGCAGCGCTAATGAGGGCGCCCCACCCCCACCCGTGGGACCCACAGCCTGCTCTGGTGCTGGGCAGGTCCTGCTGGGCCGGCGCAGCACCAGGAGTGGGTCTGACCATGGTGCATTCCTGCAGCTTTACTTCCAGACTCATCACCGATTTGGGCAGGTCTTCCTTGTGAGGCCCAGCCCACAAACAGCCAGGAAGGAGGAAGCCTCACTTTGTGGACAAGGACTCAGAATTCCCAAGGAGTCCAGGTCTCAGGGAGGCAGGGAGAGTCCTGGCTCGCCCACCCAGCATGCCCACCGCTGCCTCATCAAGTGCACACATGTCACCCATGCACACACATGTGCACATTCAAGACACACATACACCGGGAGGGAGAGGAGCCAAGTACCCCTCACACCCCTGCCCTCTAGCAGCAGTCTGCAAGGGCTATCTTCTACTTCTCAGCTGTGATAAAAGTATGAGCAAAAACACAGAGAACCATCATTTCACACATACTTTTAGGGGTTGCAGGCACTAGGGGCCATTGGGCACTCCCCAGCCTGCCCCGCTCCTCAGCTTAGTGTCCTATGGCTGCTGTGACCAGTCCCCGCCAGCCCAGCAGCCCCACAGCACAGCCTACTGTCATACACCTGGAGACAATGATTTGACCCAGTGGAGGTAGCCAGAGCCTGAGGTGTGGAGGGCTGGGTCCTGGGTCTGGGCCAGAGGCAGCTTCTAGAGGCATCTGTGCTGCACTCCTAGACTGTATCCCTCTCTGGTTTTCTCAATATTGCATCTCTCTGGGTCTCCCTGCCCCCTTCTTCTGTTCTGCAGGACCTGTGATCATAGTGGGTGGAGGAAGGCACAGGATCATCGACCACCTGATGAGAGCAATCATTCCTCTCTGCTGTGAGGCTCTGGGGATCAGGAGAGGACATCAGGATGGAGCAGACAATAGAGAAGATTCAGGTAATGGATATGGAAACATGGTCACTGGGAATCAGAGAAACACACACTGCCAATGGAGACTCCCAGTGAGCAACTTTTATCAACCTGAGAGCAAAATGCAGAAGAGTCACTACAAATCTACAAAAGCACCAGGGGCTGCATGTCTTTCCCTAGCTGCCTTGTATTTGCACTTCCAAGGAGATCTCAAAAGCAAAGAGTAAGGGGTGGCAGTGCTAGTAACATGGCCCAGAGAGGGGAAGGGTTGTCGATGGCAACACTGGGGACTTGTCAACCCTGGCCCAGTCTAGGAGCCAGGCCAGCTTAATCGGTACAGAGACAGCTGATGTGGCCAGGACAGGTGACCAGCTGTCAGAATCACTGGTCTAGCTGCCTTGGCCCCTAGGGCAGGACAAGGGTGCACCTGCCTCCCACAACGGCACAGGTAGCTCCAGAGTCTGGGTCAACTTTGAGGCCAATAGGATGTGTATTTCACATATTTATCTTGGAAAAGCTATGGGCCCTGCAGGGCTAAAGATCTCTGCATCTCCCTGCCCCTGATAGTGGCCACACAGACCATCTCAGAGCCCACACCAGGCTCAACACAGTGGTGCCCTGAGAGGTCTTGACCCTGTCCTCTGCACATCAACTCCATGGGTCACCTGGGGCTTCTCTGTTTGGCATATTGCACTTTTCTGGCTCCCACCACAGCTTCCTGTGATGCCCAGATTGACTGGCACAGGTAACCTGAGTTCTGGGATCCCTACTAACCACGCTCTCCATCCCTACTTTCTCCCCTTCTTTGCTTCCTAGGATTCACTCATTAGCAGGCTCAATGGTGATGGCCACCCATCTGCCCCCAGAAGGGCAGGTCCCCATGGTGAGCAGCCCCTGGCATCCTGTCCCAGCTCATGCCTCTGGGGCAGCTCCACATGGAGCCATCAAGGATAGGACCAGGCTTCCTACACCAATGGCTCAGGCTTCCTGATCCCAGGGTACCACGTGACAGGTATGGGGAGTGTCCTTGCCTGCAACTGTCCCACCCATTTCCTCTGGGAAGGAAACAGGGCCCAGGATACCACTAAGGATGATGTGGCCTACAAGGGCCTGAACCCTTGGGACATCCAATAAACAGAAAGAGTCCAGGGCCAGCATCTACCTACATCCCCAAGTCCCCATCTCTGACACATCCTTTGCCCAGAGGGACCGTGGGTAGGCAAGGAGGGGCTGCCTCAGGATTCCAGTGGGCGAGCGCAGCCAGAATCAAGCTGTTCAAGCCAGGATCCTCTGCCCCAGGATCATGGTAAGTTTTCCATGTCCCCAAGGGGCCTCAGGCCTGGGCCAGATGCATGCCCACTCTATGTGGACCTTGCTAGGGACATGCCTGAGCTAGGCAGATAGCAAGTGAGGCCTGGCTCTCCATGTAGGAGAGAAAAGGAAAAAAAAAATAATAATGGCAGCCTCTGTTGTTTCGTACAGCAGAACAGCCCAGACACAGGGAAAAGAACAGTGCCAGAAGGGATGGGGTGGGGGGAGGACAGAAGTGGGAGGGGCAGGGGATAGTGCCAGGAGGCAGTGGAGTTGAGAGGAGGCAAAGCATCTACAGCATGGCTGGGCAACAGGCAGGATTCACTGCTGGATGGAGCATAAAATGACTCCCATCCTCTGTCCGGTGATGGGCTGTGGAAGCTTCATGCAGCACCCAAGGAGGCAGTCTGGCTCCAGAAGGGAGCAGATGGCATGGCAGAGGCTGCTGGGGGTCCACCCACAGGTCTCCTGGAAACCCTTCCTCCAGGGGTGGCTCCCTGTGATCCCTCCCAGGGATGACTTCCCCAAGGAGCCAGGTGAAGGGCAGTGGTTGTTGGATGAGGTGGAGAGGAAGTAGTGGACAGCAGGAGGGATCTGCTGGACACATGGATCCCCTGACTCCTCCCTGATGCCATCAGCCAAGGCCACAGACGATGCCAATCTTCACCAACCTGTGGGGTTGTCACCTCTCATGGCCACCTGGACCCCATGCTCAACCCCAGCCTGACCTCAAGGAGAATAATTCCTCCCATCTAACCCTGCTCTCTCCTGATCCATGAGAGAGCTGACTGTACCTGTCATGAGTGTCTGCCATCCACCAGTCTCCCAGGGGATCCTGTCCTCCCTATAAGGACAGAAGGCTGCCAAACCTGCCATTCCTGCTCCACAGCTTCCTCCTCAACACTACTGGAGCCAAAGGGAAAGCAGGAACCAGGAGGGCCTCAGGTCCTTCCACCAGGGCCTGGTCCCTCTGGGCTGTGACCTGTCCTGCTGACAACACAGTATCATAATCACCAGCTGCATTGGGGCCTGGCTCATCACAAACCCTGCTGCCTCATGCCCTTGCCCACACCTACTTCTTGTAACCTGTAGGAGCGTGTAGGCCTGTGTTGGCACAATCTGAGCCAGTGCACACCTGACCTTGTGCAGGCCCAAGCTGATACACACTTGAGCTGGCACATCCCTGTACTGAGGAACAGTGCCTCCCAAGGCCGCATGGTGTGAGGCTGGTATGGTGCTGAGCAGCTACCCCAGCCTCTCTCATCCCTTCCTGGACTCAGCCTCTGAAAGGGAGGAACTGCCTGATTCGCAAATGAGCACATAGGTGGGGTCTGGTTACCTTCTGCTCCGGGGAATCCCTCCTTCGGGGTGAATAGCCCCCAGCCTATTTCCTGTCTATTTATAACCTCTACATGTGACTTCAGCTGAAAACAGGGCCTTTGCTAGTCTAATGAAGTTAAGACAAGGTCATTAGAGTAGGCCCTGACCCAGGGACTGTGTCCTTAAGAGAAATGTGAACATGGGCACACTCAGGAGGAGCCCTGTGACACAGAGACAGAGACTGGCGTGACTGATCAGAAGCCAGGACACCTAGAGTCACCAGAAACTGGACAGAGCCTCCAGAGGGATCATGGCCCTGCCACACTGATTTTGGATTCTGGCTTCCAGAACTATGAGAATAAATATCTACTCCCTGAGGTGCTTGATGTAAGGTGACTTATTACAATAGCCACAAAAACCTAACACCCTCAGAGGTCATGGAGGCCATTGATCCTGGCTCAGCCCAGGACCTGGCTGTCCACAGACTTCCTGTAGGCCTGGGCATTTTGGGGGACACTTGGGCCAAAGAGCAGATCTGGGTTAACAGAAAGAGCCTGGACCCCACACTGAAGGGAACAGTGACCAGCAGAACAAGACAGGGGGAGTTTGGTTGGATGAGTCCATCGAGGTCCATGTCTGTCCGCACTGCCCTCCCACCCCCCGCAGGCCCAGGAAGAAAAGGTCTGAGCAGATGCCCAGCTGACCGAGCTGACAAAGACCCCACCACAGGTCATGTCCTGCAGCTCGGGAAGCCGCATCACCTTCTTCAAAAAGCCAAATAGAACAACACAGCAACAAAAAAGAGACATACATATTTGGCCCCATGAATTCTGATCACAGGAATAATGACTCTGAATGGTATGCAGGCTTTTACAAAGCCTCGCTGACCACCATATGCACTCCAACCTGGCATGTTACTGACACCCCAAGCCCATGCAATGGTTTTAAGACAGCATTAATCAGCACACCAAGACATCTTCAGACACAGGAATGTTTCCTATGCACATTGTTTTTTACAAAAAAATAACTTAGTTTGCATTTTACATCATTTCCAATCAATCAGTCAGGATGTCCATGGCCAGTATCTTGTGGGTTGGAGCAGCATGGTACCTCCACAGCTAGAGCGCAGGGTCAGAACAACACCTGGCCCACAGCCCTGGCCCACAGGCGCCCCAGCAGGAGCTCATAAGGAGAAAATGGGCAGCACTCAGGACCTCTGCAGTCATTCCATGCCAATTTCACAGGGGTTCAGCCCCCTCTCCTCTGCATCCCTGTACATTCTTTGGAAGTCACTGAAGCGAGGGGCGCAGCCAAGCTGTGCCTCCCCAAAGTGCATATGGCCGGTAAAGAGGAAGTCCCCATGCCCCGGCCGCACACCACACTCCAGCAGTGTCGTGACATGACCCTGCCAGTGCCCACTGCCCTCAGGAGCCAGCTGGAAGACCCTGCTTTTCTGCCTATAGAGCCTGCTCACTCTCAGGTGGATGACAGATTCTTGGCGTTCTGGTGCATGAATGACATCCTGGATGGTGCCTCGAACAACTGCAGAAGAAAGAGACACAGGGTCAGTCGAGTCCAGTGAGCATTGCCAGCCAAGGACAAACACATAGCACATGTTACCATGTGCATGGCCCCAGCTTTGCAGGTAAGAACAAGAAAATAAACAGGCCAATAGCAAGACGCTCTGCAGCTCTGTCACATTAGGCAACAATGTGCTGAGAGGAAGAGTCACATGAGGAGAGAGACAGGGAAGGGCTGGTATTTAGGGCTCTGACAGGGCCACACCCAAAGACCCCAGCACAGCTCTAGAGCACATGCAAGGACTCAGAAAGTAGAAAGTAAAGAGCCCAGCCCATCACGTAGTCCTTGGATCTGTATCAGAATCCTATGTAGGGACTCAGAGCTGGGGCACCAGCCAGGGCCTGGTCCAACGTGGCCACCACCACAGCAGCAGGCTAGTGAGCACTCTGCTACAACCTAAGCCTTTCCCTAAGTGCTACGCAAACCACCAGCAAGGTAGTCTGCATTCCTCAGATCATGGCCCTGAGCTCTCCAGGGCTTCAGAAAACCAGCCACCTGGGGTCCTAGAGAAGAGACAGAAGGACCTCTGAGGTGAAAGCAGACACAGGGATGCTCCAAGCTGCCTGTGGAACAACATGCAGGACAGTCAGCTAGAACAGGGGGAGTATGACTGGATGAGTCCATTGAGGTCTCCCCCGCTCCCCGCAGGCCCAGGAAGAAAAGGCCTGAGCAGATGTTCAGCTGACTGAGCTGACAGAGACCCTACCACAGGTCAGATCCTGCAGCTCAGGAAGCCGCATCATCTTCTTCAAAAAGCAAAAACAAAACAAGATGGCAACAAAAAAGAGGCATGCATATTTGGCCCCATGAATTATGGTCACAGGAATAATGACCCCAAATGGTATGCATACATGTGCATGTACATGTGGATGAGGACGTAGGGATCTGGATGTTGGTCTGCAAGGATGTGTGTATGAGCATCTTTTCCTGTGATCTGAGGGGAAGGCCACATGCACAACTTCACAGTCCCTCTCCCCACAATGAAGTCAATGCTGGCTCTGGAAGGTTCTTCTTCTCCACAAAGCAGGAAGCATGCACACATGAGAAAGATGCCACGAAGGCACACACTCACCGAAATCGCTGGTGCAGACTGCAAGGAGGACCTCAGTATCGCTGCAAGGGCGGCAAGGGGCTGAAGAGGTGAAAACAGGATGAGTACAGCCCAGACAGAGGCAGGCCCTGGACAGCATCCACCCCAGTTGTGAAGGGTGGTCAGCCACAGACCACCCCCAGCCTGATACCCTAACCTGCCCTTTACTCAATCATGCAAAGCTGTGCTCAAACCTTTCCAGCCAATACCACCCCCTCAGTGTCAAGGAACACACCAGAGGCAACCCATAGAGCAGGAGACAGGATACCAACCTCAACTGTAACCAGGTTCCTTGGCCCCACCAGCACCAAAAGAGCTCACAGTGCAGCAATCACCCCAAAAGCAAGACCACAGGGAGAGGCAGCTGACACTTGCCCCACTTGCCTTGTTAGCAAAGTCATTAGCCAATAAAAAACAATTCCACTGACTTAAAAATCATTTGCCTAGCATGCCCTAAATTCAAACACCAGTACCACAAAAAAAAAATCACTCTTATGTGCCTAACACACATGAAGCCAAAATCCCAAGCTCAATTGAGACAGTATATCCCTCACACACCCCGACAACCAGCCTCCACCACCATACCCCAAAAAGCTGAACCACCTCAAAGATACCAGCAGCTCCAACAAAAAGAGGCCCCTCCCACAACATTAAGATGCTTCCTTCTTCAGACC
Source organism: Hydrochoerus hydrochaeris (assembly GCA_004027455.1). Lineage (NCBI taxonomy): Eukaryota > Metazoa > Chordata > Mammalia > Rodentia > Hydrochaeridae > Hydrochoerus > Hydrochoerus hydrochaeris. The sequence goes on along the minus strand of PVLA01006435.1, from coordinate 74,018 downwards.
CATCTGCACAATCCCAGAGAAGGGTCCCCAACTGCCAGAACTCAGGGACCACTCGGAAAAATCACCACGGCCAAGACTCTGCAGGGGTCTGGGTCTGCCTGCCATGGATCTGGACCTCTGGTCAACACCATGAGCTCAGCCCTCTACCCAGAGGCATCCAGACAGTTGTCCAGCTCAGCCTTGTTCATTGAACTCACTTAGAAGCTCCTGCAACCTGGGGCTTGGCTTCTCCAGAACCCAAGGTGCCAAACCTGTTCAGAATGAGTCCCTTGCTGGCCAAACCAGGTTTGCACAACACACTTCCCCTGGGATGGCCCTCAGCCTGCCCTTCACCCCAGTTCCCTAGATGTGAAACAGAAACTCGAGACCCAGCAGCTTCCTGTAGACTTTGGTCTTGCTATGTCCCAGGGCAAATTCGGGAAAGTGTGGTAACGCAGCACAGCTCAAGTCCTCTGCCTCACTTGTCTGAGTCATGTGGTTGGGGCCACAATAATTCAGTAGAAAATGGAGGTCTCAAATCTCAGTGGGAAAATTTTCCCCTCCACTGCACTGGCCTCAGGTCCTCTGGAAGAGGCCAACACCACTTACACATCTGGCTGGCCACACTGAGCTGACTGAGGCAGAGCTGTCACCTGCCTGATAGCTGCACAGACTCCTAGTGCTGGTGACTAGGGCCACTGGGGGACAGGGTGGCACATGTCTCAGCACCTTGGCCATAGCCAAAAGGCTAAGCATTTGCAGTGGGAACTCAGAGGACCCAGCCTCCAGTACATAGTATACCGTCCCCAGCCTGTACACAGCATCAACCGAGAGTGGAGACCACACCCCAGGGTCTAGAGCCCTCCTGGGTAGGCCCAGGTTCAAAGAACACTGGCCTCCTGTCCCATCCCAGCTGGCAAAGACAGACACCTCCTATCACCCCAGGCTGAGCACTTGCTGACTCATGTCCCATCTACCTCCTGCCTGCTTCTCTGCTCCTATTCAGTTATCAGCAAAAGGAGAAGCCACAGAACAGGAAGAACCTGTTGGCTCTGCTGTCAGCCATCAGAGGATTGTGCCCCTGCCCCTGCTCCAGTCTGTAGCCTCCCACTGACAGATAGAGTCCTCTGATGCTCACCCCACCCCCAGCAGGCAGGAGCTTCTCTTCCTGTGGTGTTTGCTAGGCCACACTGCATCCTTCCCTGTGTGGTTGCTTAGTCCATGAGGGATCCCCTGCCCAGCTGGAGTGCAGCCTCCATGGCCAGCTGCTCACTATGCTAGGCACTGCACAGATAAACATGGTAAGTCACAGGCTACTGTGTGAAACCCAGAGCAACAGGCCTAGGAGTACTGTAGGCATCGGGGTACTTATGTTTTGGATTGCATCTTTATTCAGGACATGAGAGTTGGGGAGACCTTCCATCCTGGCTGGTGCCTGCTCAGTGCCATGGGGTTGGAGCTGTGAGCCCATGGTCTCCTGTGTAAATGGGGCAGCCTGGGTGACAACAGTACAGGTGAGCAGACCCACAATAACCACAGCTCACCTACCAGCCACTGGGCCGGAAGCCGCCAGGACACACAGTGCTGAAGCAAGAGGGCAGTGATCCCCAGGATCTGCCCAGAGTCAGCTGAGGTCATGTGCTCTGTGCCACGGCAAACGTCACTGGCAGGTGAGCCCACAGCCCCTGCCATGCTCTGTGCCCAGGTCTCAGGCCAGGGTTTGCACCAGCAGTCACACCCTCAAGCTTCACTCAGGACCTCCGCAGTACAGCCTACAGGCAGGGACAAAGTGTGGTGACCCTCGCCTCACCAGAGCTCAGTTCATCCTGGCTCAGGCTCACCCACCCTCAGAAGGTATGAGCCCTGGAAGGCAGTCGGCAGCCTGATACCCGAGGGGCCCCTGTAATCCATGCCATCGACAGCTGAGCTAACAAAGCGCCACCCTGGTGGTGTCCATCTTCAACTCTGAGCTTCAAAGGGCACAGGTCACCTTCATGGAAAATTCAGTGTGGATTCCAAGGCTGGCAATCTGGAAACAATCGTTAATCAGAGCTGGGTTCCTTGGGGCTGTGGAATGTGCTGGTCATGCACACAGGGCATCATGTTTCCCAGGGCTGAGGGTAGATGCTTTGGAACACTCAGCAAAGTGCATAAACTGAGGGAGGAGGGAACATGGCACCAGAGGGACATCAGTGAGGGCAGATGCCAGCAGGGAGGAGGGTGATATGGCAAGGATGAGCAAGCAGGAGTGGTTGGACACGAGAAGTCCAAGGCTATGGAAGCTGGCCTGCCTGGCACACAGCACAGGATGAATAAGTGAGAGCAGCTAGGGTAACACGCACAAGTTCCAATGGGAGAACTTGCACAGCACTGCCTACTGGGACCTCAGCACAGCGAGGCACAGGGTGGAAGCAGCAAGTCACAGATGAAGAGGCATGGGGCTCCCTGGGAAGGTCACACCAGTTGGGAAGCTCTGGGATGAGAGGACCCCTGCACAGCCGACCTCACCTGCCCTCCAGCTACGTTGGTCTTCCCTCTCACTTCCCAGGCAAGAAGCTGGTGGAGGCTACACCCTTCTGGCCCAAAAGCTGAGAGATGGTGAAGATAAAAGACAATCGCAGGATAATTGCAGCAGCCCAAGATAAGTCCCTGAAGCCAGAAATGAAACCACTGGAGGGATGTGAAGCTCTGCAAAAAAACTAAGCTCTGCTTCTGGGAAGCAATGCAGCTTCTTTTGCAGTTCTAGGCTTCGCTTCCAACCCTCACATCCCCAAACTCAGAGGTTCCTGAGGGACTTGCCATGGAGGGTTCCACACAACATAGCTAATTGGACTGGTTGCTCAGGCTTATCCAGCAGAGCAGGTTTTAAAGGGGTGGGGGTGGGGTGGTCAGTACTGGGGCAGCAGTGACTGTGGCATCAGTGTCCTCTCCTTTCCCCTCCATCGTGTACCTGAAATGCTGTTGTCCCTTTCCTGGGTGCCTGCTCGTGGGGCCTGCATGGAGCTCCAACCCCAAGCCCAGAGTACACAGCGGGCTGTGCCATGAGTACCCAACATGTCATCCTGAGAACTAAAGAACAGAGAAGGATCTGTGGGTCTGTCTGGGTTGGGCCTGTTCCCTGCAACTAAATGGGGTTCCCATGCTTGCTGACTACCCCTGCATTGCTATTAGTAATAACCACTTCCCTGGCTGGGCCTGAGCACAGGCCAGATAGCTCCACTAGCCCCTTGTCCTTGTCTCGCATCTGTAGTGTTCTGTGTACTGTAGTGGCGGTGTTTGTGTCCTGTCAGATTGCTCAGACACTGGAGGGAGCATGCATTGCTCAAGGGCCTGGGCAAGGCCCCACAGCAGCAGGAATGGGAGAGCACAACCTACTGGGTGGCAACCAAATCCCCATGTCCTGGGCCAAGGTCACCTCCTACCTAATGCCTGACTTCATCACTGGAAGAGTGGCCTGCCCCTCTGCTCTGGTCTTCTCAGCTACTGACTGGTATGTCTGGGAAGCTGATTATGCCACATACATGGACTCACAGCCACCTTGCTATCATGTCCAGAACTGTCCAAAGGGGCCAGTCTCCTCCTGGCTATGTGAGGAGCCAGGCTCGAGTATGCACATGTGCCTGCCAGGCTTCAACCCATAGCATCTCTGTTCATTTGCATTGGCACAATCTAGAACCTGTGATTCATCAGAGAGCTGGGTCACCTCCTAACATGACCATTCAGGCCACAGTGCATACTTAGCCTGTGCTGCCACGAGGAGACAAGGGAGAATCTGGCCAGAGAGCTCAGGAAATGCCTCGCCTGGGGAGGACAACATGGCTGCTGCCAGATGGCAGGCACCAACGTTCCACATTACATACCAATTTCTCAGGTATTAAAGGCTTAGCAGCCCCCATTCCCTGATCAAAGTCAAATACCCTAGGAAAAGGGGATGAGCCTCCCTGATCTGTGCTGCCCAAGGCCTTCAGGAAGGGACCAGGAAGTACCATTCCTCAGAGGAGGCAGGCATCTATGCCTGTTTCTGGGGGACAGGGTCAGGTCCTGGCTTCCACAGCCCCCCAGTACATCTGAGGCTCTGTCCAACCTCAAGGTTTGGTGGTCCCTGCATGGCTATGCTGCCTTGGATGAGTCTCTACAATCTGCAAGGTGCTTAGAACCCCTGCATGCTCGACTTCAACAGGCACAGGGCCAGGTGGGGGATGCTATGGAGTAACAAGGGCACCTTAGCATCTTCTCCAAGACTTAGCAAGTCCTGGGTATGCAGCCAGGAGGACATCTGCCTGGTTCACTGTCCTGTATGGTCCAGGAGACCCACAGATGCCAGAGTCACCACCTCCTAGTGACCTCACAGGAACCTTGGGCAGCTTACAGGCCTACAGGCCTCAATGCCCAGCCTGAAAGTAGGAACACAACAAGGGTGGGAGATCTGATAGTCTTCCCAGGTTATAAGCAGCACCTGGATTTGCAGGCACTTGGCTGTATAGGTATGACACTCAGTGTGCAGAGTGAAGGCAGACCTAACCAAAGGCACTGAGAACCAAAGTCTGAGCCACAGAAAGTGCATAGCAGTGGATAGCTTCAGCCAGCCCATTGTCTCCAGCACAAGAACGATTCTCAGGTCCCCATGTCTGCCCTGGCACTTTCTGCCTCCAGTTGAAAGGCTTTAACTCTGGTCAGTCTCAATGCAGTATTCAGATTGTTCTAGGTTTATTTTTGTTTTTGTTTTTTGTGAGTTCATCTCCAGGCCCTCAGGGCCAGGTACACTCATCCCCTACATCCCCATCCACCTTGAGCACTGGCCCAGGTATCCCACAACTCATATCCCATTTGCTCACAGCACAGAGTATTCTAGAAGAGAACAATATTATGGACAGTGACACTCTGCTGCCTCCTGCCAAATGAAAAGCACTTGTTCTTCTTGAAAAAATAAAGAAAACCCAAAGGCAAGCCCTGAAACCTGGCCTGTCCACAGCCTCATCCCAACCACATAGCCTTAGAGGGATCTTCTGTCCAGAATCTCACGTGGGTCCCTATATCATCAGACACTGGGAAGAAGACCGGCATGGTCTTCATGAACGGAAGCCTTGCTGTCCATAGGAAGGACTCCTCCCTTCCTGCAACCTCTGCCAGCCACCTGGCCACTCCCCTGCTCATGGCCATTTCTTGGCCCTCCTAGTGTCTCCTCTCCACACAGGAGCCTCCTCTCTCAGTTCTCTGCCTTTGTCCTGCTGAGTGGGGTCAATCTGCCCTTCCACAGAGGTCCCAAGTGGCTTTCTTAGTCCTGACAATGTTCATTTACAAAACACCTCTAGAACCAGACCCAGCCCCAAGTTCTGGGACATCATAGCCCTGTGCTGCTCAGGGGCATGAATCAGGCTGAGCTCCCACCCAAACTCCACACCCAAACACTTGGGCCAGTTCATGGGACAGTCTTAAGGGTAAAAGCCCCCTGTCACATGAGTTATGATCAGACCTGATAGACTAAGACCCGCTGCCACCCTGGAGATGCTGTGCTCCCCCACGCACACATCCTGAGGACAGACCCTGTTCTGCCAGGTCAGACACACCAGGACCTAATGGGACCCAAAGCCTGACCGCAGGTTCTACCTTCACAAAGGGGTTTTGGTGGAAAAGGCTACATTTCAAAGATGGTCCAGGTTTAAGCTGCAACACCTCACCCCCACCAACTTCCCTAATGGAGCTATGTGCAGGGACTCTGGGGGCTCCCCAGGCAAGTGTGGCACAATGGAAGTACCTCTCATCACACACATAGAGTGTTTCCACTGTACAAGCAAAGGAGGGACAAGAAAATCCCAGAGAGGTCTGGTGAGCCCAGAGAGTGGTCCTGAGCTGCCACACAGTATGCCTACATTGCCCCCAGGACACTTACCAGTCAGCACATGCAGGTCCGGCACCCGGTGCCCACTCATCAGCTCATACTGGAAACCAGTGGCCCTCCTGCTGATGTCCTGCTGGGGCGTTGCCTCTACAAACAGGCCGCCCCGCTCCAGGCTGAAGCACTGCACCTGGCCAGGCTCACTGTCTCCATCCCGCACCAGCAGTCTCAGTTCTCCAGTTTTTTCCAAATAAATATTAGCTCCCGAGGAGTCCCTGAAGGGCTTGATGCACACTGTCAGGTGTTGGGAGGGTGAGAAGGTGTTGGGTCGCAGGTTCACGATGAGCGCCCCTGTTGGGTACATCCATTCCACCGAGCCAGCTGAGCAGCGCAGGTACACTTGCTCCACCTCCTTCCTGTGCACCTCATGTGTCAGCCCACTGTGGGAAGGGGACAGGGTCAGCCAGTGCTCAGGGCCCAGACTCCCAGAACTCATATGCCAGCAAGTGCAATTCCACTGCAACTGTCCATGTGCTCACCCACTGCCCACCCAGACACCCACAGCCCTGTGTGAGGCAGGATCCCTCTACCAGTAGGAGGAGGCAGCTGCCCCATGACAGTCACCTCTGCATATTCCTGCCCCCAGATCCTCCCAGCAAGTATGCTCCAGTGCTGGGGTGGGGTGGGCCACTGCTCTGACTGACAGCCCCAGTAGCCCAGGTGCCCCAAACCCCCACAGCACCCGGACTGCAGTTTTGATGTCATCTCAGTGCATCCCTGACAGGGATATGGAGGCTCTGGGAACAGTGAGAATGAGGATCAAAAAACTGCTGGATGCTTTCACATCCCAAGGAAGTACCACAGGACTTCGGCATGAACCCTCTATTGAACCAGAAGGCCTAGCAGGCCAGGGGAAGGATAACACAGAGTCCGTGGATGTAGGTAGGGACCAGCCCCAGGCACAGGGGCATTGTGGGTGCAGCCAAGCTCCAGTACCCCTCCTAGCAAGCTGGGGCTGTCAGCAATAGGGGTGAGCATGGTCTTCCCACACCCAATTCACTCAATGGTGGTCAGGTACATTTATATTTCCCTTAAGGTGATGACTTGACAATTTTTTCATTCATTTTCAAGCCTGAAGGACCTGCACTGCCAACTGTACTCTTAAAAATCATCATTAAAGCAAGATCCAGTATAAAAGCAAAGGACATATCCTCCTTGGGGTAGGGGGCATGGCTGAGGGACAAGGACTAAAGGGAACCCCTGAAATAAAAGGATGATTTTGCTCCTCCTACACGTTGAATAGGAAAAAAACGCATAGCGTGTGTTTATTCATACTTTGTTCACTCCTGCTGAGGTAGGTCCTGAGAAAGACAGTTGTTTTCAAGAAACTGAAACCATCAAAAACGTTGAAGTTTCTGCTGCTCATGCTTTAATGTAAATGCCAGCCTGTCGCTCACGGTTACATCATAACCACAAGTGGGCCTGGAAGGACACCAGTGACTTCAGCTAAGTGTTTTTATTACATGAAGTTCGGTTCTGATCAGATCTCAGGTTCACCCACATTCTTAAGATTTTTATGCGAAATAAGCAACACTATATCCAGAGCCCTGGTCTGAGTGAGTTACCAGAAACTTTCTGCAGAGGAGAAAATGTATACCATATGGTTCACATTCACTGCTGGTGACTCACATTCTGGGCCCCCAAAACCTCACGCCTGAGATGAGGCTGGCTGCAAGCTGGCTGCTCAGTCATCCTGCCGACCACATCAGAGGGAAGCACGGAGGGTGAACCCCCTTGACCTGCTCCCCACCCCTACAAGGCCGTGGGTCATGAGCAGCCAGCCTGGTTGCAGATGTTGGCAGGGCCACACATGCTGAGCAAACTGACCAAATTACAGGCAATAAAACTCACACAAGCTCACCTGACACCTATGAGAGACAGGCATAATTATGGTGCTGGGTGAAAATTAAACTAAATGGTGAGTGGCTGCCACACATGCCTATAATCCGCTCCTTCCTGCTACACCCAAAATCTGATTGCCCTGTCCCTGCTCCCATCAAGAAGCACCTGACATGTGTCCCAACACAGGCATAATCCTCAACTCTCTCTCCATAATTAACCATTCAGATTAAGGTTCTGCTCCCCTCTTGGAGGCTCAGGGGGTACGAATCCACACCAGAGGCTCACATACCTCCAACAGCATCACATTCACCTGGTGGAGTAGGGGGTGGGTAGGTGCTGCTGGCACCCACAACTCTGGCTGCATGTAGGCAGCCAAGCCCCAATGCCCAGGCAGGGAAGGAGACAACCATCATAGCCCTCACTGCAGCCAACATGTGTCCTCCAAAAGGAAGCAAAACTCAGGTGGGACTCTTAGAAATGAGGCACCTATCACCTCACCTTTGTCAATGTCTTCAGCAGCCCAGAGAAGAGCCCACACCTTGGACTAATGGTTGCATCATCTCACTTCCTAAACCATCAAGGTCAACAGGAACCCAAGGAGGCGCTCAGCATGGGAGTGCTCCCGTTAAAATCTATGTCATGTGATGTGCAAGACCCCCATTAAGATAGCCACTGAGGAAAGGAAAACCAAGGACTGCTCAGCCTGAGACTCACAGGGCTTTGGTGAAGTCAAAGCCTAAGCCATGCTAGTTCCTACCTGAATACCTGGTACCCCAAATATCCAGCACCACAGCAAATCTGACAAACATATCTATTCACACAAGGTTTCTATAACTGGAAATGTAAACACAGCATTACTAATTACCACTAATCATATTTTACCATCTTCACAAGATGCTGGTGACGCACTAAGCACTACTGTGATGAAGCTGCAAGATGTAGGCAGAACTTTGGCTCTAGTCTACTTCGTGGAACTGACAAGGCTGATTTGATCACAGATTAATTAGGCTGAATTAATGCTTTAAAAAAAACAAACCTCAGCAATGATGTCTAAGTGTCCAGGTGGACAAGCCTGTGTGCTTCTACAAAAGGGAAGGTAAATCCCAGGTTGCTATGGGGTAAAGTACCAGCAAGGGGCCAGCTCACAAACCACTCCCATCCACAGCCAGGTGAGCCCAGAGCCAGGAGGACAAGATGATGGTCTCTGGCTTACTGAGGTTAGGAAAAGCTTCTGAGCCAGGGTAAACCCTAAAGGCTCTGGGGACAAATCGTGCCTTTCATTTCCCCATCTGGTAGAAGGCAGTCCAGGTGTGACTGCACCTGCCATGCCCTCTGGTTGATGGCAGTGGCAAAGTTCAGGGTCCATCTTTATGGCCCTGGCTCATAAAGATGGGGCGCTGGTCCTGCCCTTCCACAGGGAGAGGTACTGCAATGTCTCCAGCGTGATTGCTTGGAAACACCTCAAAGTCTAAGTGCATCAAGTGTGAGTGGCCAATGTCAGAGAGCAACTCCCTTCCTATCAGGACCAGAATCTGGCATATCTTGGCTCCCTCCACCCAGGACTGTCATTAGAGTAGCTCCTAAAATCATAAACACTGTGGAGTTAGCCACAAAGCAGCCACCTGACAGTGAGTCAGCTGGGGTACAGGTGTACTCATCAGTGGGGCCAGACCCCAGGGCCAACGGCCTTCTTGGTACTGCAGATGACACCCAAGCTCCCACAGCCTGGGTGGCTGCCCTGTGCCCAGCTGGCTCTGCCTGTGGGAGAGAGCCCTGGAAGGAGTCAGAGGGAAGAGTGCCAGTCTTGTCCCTACTTCTCCAGGCAGACAGGAGGATGTGCAGGCACCTGGGGCACAACCCTGCCACTGCAGTGCTCTACGAGGCACCAGCCTGCCCCTGAGCTTTGGAGAAGGGGTCTTTGCAGGAAGTTCTCTGAAACCTGGAAAGGCAGTCGGCTCACAGTTAACTCAGGCTCACAGGACAGGGACTGGGTTTGTTTTCAATTTGCTGCAGCAGGACACCCCAAGGCCTTGGGTTGGGTGTTGATTCACCAGCGGAGCGTTGAGCAGGGACCTTAATTACTGTGGCAGGGGTGAGGGCAGCCCCAGCAGAGGCGTCAGCGTCAGGGGCTGCAGGCCAGCTCTGTACTGGCGCCAGCATTCCCGAGGCCAACCCTCCCCCAGAGCTCCATCCGCCCTCGGCTTGCCCTGTTTGCAGGCAGGGGGGCTCTGTGCAGTGGGAGCTGAAAAGTCCCCGAGAGGAGGACAGTGCCCAGAACTTAGGAGCCAGGCTCATTCCTTCCATCCACCCCCCACTCGTTGGCAAGAGCCCTCTGGGGGGAGTGAATGTGGTCACTGTGGTTTCTCAGAACTGGGTGCTGTGAGTGTCCAAGATGACCAGCAATACCCAGCTGACGCAGAGTCCCTCTTGAGCTCACCTCCCACCCTTCTCGGAAAGCTGGCTGCACCCAAACCACCCGTGACAGCACCGCCCCCGCCCCAGCATGAGTCGCCAGGGCTATAGTCTGTCCAGGCAACGAGGCTGGGGTGGGCGCCTGCTCGTGGGGACCTCCAACCAAATCCAAGAGCATCCCCAGCGCGTCCGCTCAGGACACTCCTCAAACTGTTGAACTGGCAATGTCCAAGGCACACAACCGGCCCTCGAAGGGCAGGGACTCCCGCAGTGCCCCACGCCCTCGGCGCCAGGCTCCTCGGCACCCCGCCCGCTCACACTTGCGACTTGAGACTTGCGCTCCTTTCTGCGTGTCACACTTCAGTCAAAGAAAAAAGTACCAGGCTGCCACCGCGGCGGGGAGGAGGGGTCGCGGGACGCGGCTCGGCGGCCAAGGGCGGCCTGACCTTCACGGGGCGGGGTGGGGGGGGCTTGGGCCGGGCTCGCGGGCGCGCAGGTGTCCGTCCGCAGCTCGCGGTCCGGGACAGGGACAGCGCGCGGCCGGGAGCCGGGAAAGCCCGCGCTGATGCCCGGAGGTCTGCCGACCGGACGCCCGGGGGACCCGCGGGCTCTTTTGTTTCGTGGCCGGGCGGGGAGGAGGCACCAGGATGGAATCGCGCCGCGGACTCACCTCCCCTTCCAGCTGCACAGGTCGCTGGAGTACTGCGCGCCCGCGCAGCCCAGCAACACGGATGGCAGCAGCAGCAGCAGCAGCAGGAGCAGAGGCGGCGGCGGCGGCGGCGGCGGCGGCGGCGGCGACGCGCCCGGGGCGGGGGGCCGCGGCCACGGCAGCCCCGCGCGCACCCCGGCCGCCCGCGCCGCTCCCCGCATGCTCCGGCGAGATCAGCAGCCGGCCCGCGTTCACGCCCACTCGTCAGACCTTAGCCCCGGCGCGGCTGGCGGGCGCGCTCCGACTGCAGGCGGGTCACGTCTCGCGCTCCCCGCGTCTCCCGCGCGGCCGCCCCCCCATCCCGACCCGCCGATCCCGGCCCGCCGCCGCCCGACCAGCGCCCAGGGTACGCGCCTGCCACAGCCGCCGCCGCTGAAGACTGAGCAGGCGACTCCGCAGCCCGCGGTCGCGGCCCAGCTGGGGGGCGGGCTCACCGGACACCACGCCCCCGCACCGGACGCCGCACCCCGCCCGCCTCCCGAGTCCGCCCGCCCCTCGAGTGCCCGCCCCTCGGCCTCCCTGCACCCTCTGCCAAGCAGGGACTTGGACCCCGCTGCGCTCGGAGCCGCAGGGGCTGTGTAGCCCGGGGTGGGCAGGCGGGGGCGCTGCCAGGCGCTGGACTGGGAAAAAGTCATGGGGCACCCGAGGATGGAGACCCCCGGCGACCCCCGCGGGGATGGCACTGGGCTACGGCGGGACGCGGCCGGCTCTCCGCGTGACCGCGCCTCATCGGACGAGCTGTTGGGGAGTTCCAGGCATGTCCCCAGCGTTTGGCGCAGGTGCGCAGTCTGTCCAGGCCCGCAACCCGTGGGCAGGCCGAGCGGCCCCGCTATGGCTGGACGCCGCTGCGTAGTGGGCCTGCAGGAAGACTTGGGCATTCTGTCCCTGAAGCCGCGGCTCCCGGGGGTCCTGTGGCCACTGCCAGCCCGCGCCCCACCTCACCCGGCTTGGTGCTGCCTTCCCAAGCCAGAAGATGAGGTTTAGGGCTGAATGCTTATCTGCAGTGGGCCATCCACACATGGTGGGATTTTAACAGCATCAGCCCCTGTTCTAGTAGGCAGTAGCTACCCTCCACTCCAGGTTTGACGACCCAGGCAATCTCTAGACGTCGTCATTGGCTACCCTTGGGGGCAGACTTGGTGCGAGCCCATTTCTAGCAACATGAAACTGGCGGGTAGTGTTATTCCAAAATATTCCAATTCCAGGTAGCCAAATGGCCACTACCGGCCTGGCACACAGTGGGACCTGGGAAGGAGCATCTTCCCTGGCCCAGAGCCTTATGCCAGGAGAAGCTCCGAGGTGGGGTGCAGCTGGCAGCCAGCAGCCCCCTGCAATGCTGGAGGGTGGGTTTACAATGTGCACTTTTTTGCCAGGAGAGTCCCGGGAGTCCAGGTTTTCCGGGAGTAACTGAAAGGCAAGGAATCATGAGTTCACAGTATGGGGTGATGGCTGGCATAGGCATGGAGCTGCAGCAGGTCAGGAGAGCTAGGCAGCAGGATGGATCTTGGGAGCCAGTTCAAGGATCTGGCCAGCCTACCCAACCTCAGACTCAGAGCAGCTCCCTGCTCAGTGCACCAAGCAATGTCCCCTGGACTCAAGGCCACACACCCGTGTGTTCAGTGCCTGGAAGCTGCCACACCGCCTTTCTACTTGGCTCTGTCCCATCTTTGCAGGTTCTGAGCTGCAGAAGTGCTGGGAAACTGGAAATAAGAGTCACCAGCTGCCTGGAAAGGAGCTGCCAGTGGCACATCTGTAAACTGCAGCCACTTTCTCTGCCAGCAGTACTTTATTCTACTATCTGCTGAATAAACCATTTTCACACCACCTGTCAGGCTCCGTCCACCCTGGAAGAGCCACAGGACTTGCCAGAGACCAGACTATCACTCCATGGACAGGGGCAGTGTGTCCAGTGCAGACATTGAGTGCTAATGACCTGCAGTGACCTGTCATGGAAGCCCTAGTGGTTGCTGGACTATCCAGGGTGCTGGGACCCTGTACACAGAGGGCTGACTGGACATTAGGATATAGCATGGGGAGAGAGGCCTATGCACTTGTCAGAAGCTACTAACACACAGCTGGAATGTAAACTTTTATCTTTATAATGTAGCCACCTTGGTTCACTGATCATAAGATTTATACAGGCAAGATATTAACCACAGGGGAAATGGAGGGCGGAAAGGATATATGGGGGAATTCTCTCTACCACTTACTCAGTTTTTCTGTAAACCTAACTAAAGTATACTAATTTAAAAAAAAAAACTATGGTAAGAACAAATATTTGCCTGGCAGAGTTGATAGACTATTGGGAAGGAACCTGTCCTTCTAGGACAGGGTCTTCCTGGTCACTGGCACTTCAGGAGGGTCCCTGAAGCAGAGATTCCAGGACTCCAGTCTTCCTCACTCATGGGCCAGCCTGGGGTGAGGGCATGGCAGCAGAACTGGTTCTCGGGCAGTCCCTGTAAACCCACAGGCTTATGGCCAGCCCCCGTTGAATGCTCCTTGGGAAGTTCTTCAAGGAAAGGGCTCAGTCCTGTGGAGGGAGCCCCTCACAGGATAAACCCAGGAAGGGTTCAGCTGTGCTCCTCCTGCCCCCGCAGAGGGAAGAACCAACTCCACAGTGTTCCCCACAGCATCTGCAAAAGGCTTAGGAACATCCTCTGCATCCATAGGATACCGGCTGAGCCGACTGTGGGGGAGGAGTCCAAAACACACCAGAATCACCCTTTATTGGGGAGTCTGGGGGTCTCGGAGGCCCCACATTTCCTCATTCTGGATGATGGCAACTAAAGGGCCAGGCCTCTGCTATCCTGCTTGAGCCCTGTCAGTGGGGTTCAGTGACAGCAGACCCCATGGCACCCTCGCAGTGTGGTATGTGGGTAAATGCACTCAGTCCTCTCTCAGACTACAGTTAGTCTCTTGTCCTGGAACCAGGTGGCCAAGACCTGGGGGTCCATGGCCAGGGTGGATAAGGGTAGTTTGAGCTTCATTCCTTCCCCACCCAAACTTGCCTCCTTGACATGCGTCTCGCATAAGCTCTCTGGGCACCCCACCAGGTCCGAGGCCTCTCATGTCCAGGGACTAGGAGGACACTGCTGCTTGGCTGCATGTGTGTAAACTGAAGGCTCGTGCACCCTTGGGTCCCATCTATAACCAGTGATTTTCTAAGAGTGAGCTGTGGACTAGAGGCCTCTGAATATTTCAGTCCACATAGGCCCTGGGGTGGTAGGCAACTGAGACTCGGGCAGTTCACAGGGACTAGGGCTGTTGAGGTGGTGTTGTGAACCTCTCATACCTCTTTCTAGATAACATGGTTGCTGGTGTCACATCTGCCTCACCTCTGGTGAGAGCTGATGACAGAAGTCTCTCCCCTAGTGGAGGGCAGCATCGTGGACTCCCCCACCACACCCACAGTGGGGGTCTGGGGCCACAGACAAAGCCAACAGATTGAATGTCTATAGTTTTGAGCTTCTGCATGTGAACTTTCGGCATTGCTATCCAAAGTGCCCGTACTATGAAGCCACTTCCTGGAGGTCTCCATCTTCCCCAGAAACTGAAACCTCAAAGAACAGCATCCAGTTTCCCCTGAACACATCCAGGGATCTTCTCCCAGCATGAGCCCAGTCACAGCCCTTTCTCTGGCCTTCAGCATTCACTGGAGAATGTCATGTCCACTACCCTCATCCTCTGTCTGAGTCATCCTGCCACCCAGCCTCACCCCGAGGTCACTACTGACCTTCTCGAAGGGACATAATTATCGTAACTGTGGTCAAATGATGCTCCAAGAGCCAATGCTGCTAATTTAATGTTTGGCAACTGCAGTGTACAACATGTAATTATAATATGACACATCCCAGGAGGCCCTGCCCGCCTCAACCCAGTAACCCGCAGCATGCAATCTGCACCTTCCTCCTCCCCAACCTAATGTGCCAGCAGGTTTTGGTGTCGAAGAGTGGGAGGGAGACAGCTGCCATCAGAGTGGCTGGGGCTGAGCGGCTGCCTCAAGGGCTTCAGGCCTTGCAGACTGCATTAGAGTCCAGACAGACTCTGGCAGGTATGTGGCCTTGAGGGTGCCCCTGCTGGCAGCTCAGCTCTAGTGGTATTGTTATCCTTCTTTATCATCACTGTTGTTTGTACCAGCTGTTATGTTGGCCTCGGGGTGGGCAGCTCCTCACCCTCTTGCTGGCCATGAGTGAACCACAACCTCCAGGGTAGGGAGCCGTAGTGACCCAACCAGCCAGTCACTAGATATCCCTTGAGACACCTCCCCAGAGGGAAGGGGGGACCAAGCACATCAGAGAGTGAATTGGTCCTGGAGTTGACAGCTGGAAGTTCAAGTGTATTCTAGACATGGCCAGTGAGATGTACCCAGGTGCTGGGACTGTGAATGCAGCAACAGAGTGCTAAGCCATCCACACACCTAGCTGAGCTGGGCACTAGCATCTCTCATGCCGACAGCCCTCAGGGGCTGCTGACAAAGCTGGGGCCCAGGAAATTCCTCTCTGGGAAGAAGAAGGTATAGTGAAGGAACAGCTGAGCATGGGAGCTGGATTGGAGGGCCAAGGACACAACCCAGCCCACAGGTGCTCACAGTGGGCACCAGGCCCCGGAGAAGCTGAGGACATCAGCCAAAGACAAAGATACAGGGAGAAATGAACCCAACAACAGAGCAGAATGTTGTAGGACTATTGGATGACAGAGGTTGAGATATGAAGTCTTCATATCAGATATGAAGTCTGGCCAGTCAGCCTCTATACACAGCAGGTCTGCAGTCTCCTAGAACCATTCATAAGGTCCCAGCCCTCTCAACCCAGAAGAGACACACAGCAAATATGCCTGGGGGGAGTCGGTTTCCCACTGTCTTAGGGATGGGAAGAGGGGTGTCCCCCCAGGGCCACCACTGATAATGTCCAGGCTGTGCTATGAAACCTCAGAACTTCACAGAAACTAAAAAGCTTTTCCCACCAGTATGGATGGCTGCACATCTGTTTCGTATACACACACAATTCCCTCCATTGTTTTTCCACTGGGGCTTGCAGAGGTCATGACACTTGTGCCCTAAACACTGAGCAGGAGCCCTGTCCACCAAGCTATGTTGTCCCGGTGCTGTGGAAAGCCAAGGAACCACACAAGGAATCAGCACCCCTCAGCATGGCAAAATGTGAGCCAGTGTGACATCAGTAGCCTCATATGGGGGCCTGAGCCACCTGGGAGTCTCTGTCTACTCTTCATAGGGAAGCACCCGCCAACAAGCTGGGGAGGCCACAGGAGTCAAAGGTCCAGAGCTGAGGGCCTGTGTTGGGCAGGCACCATCTATGTAGCTGACCCCATCTGCGTGTAAATCTGATGAGCACTTCTGCCTGGGTCCACCTGGGCCCACACTGCAGAGTAAGCTGAGGGTGGGGGTTTCTATAGCTGCTCAAAACAGTGATGTGGTTCCAGAAAGACCATCATAACTTTCCTGCAAGTTTATGACAAGAGGCAGAATGTGCTCTTCCTTGCCTTTGTGGCCTTTGGTTTTATGCTATAGGAAGGCATCTTTCAGGACCAGCTGTGCCTGCAGGTAGCCAGGACATGTGAGGGACCATGATCCTGTGGCTGGCCTGGTCAATATCTGCTAAACTTTCTCCAAGGCTCAAAGTAGTCTATAGCACCCAAAATGGATGGACTCAGACCCTACCAGGCCGTTGTCATAGTGGGGAGGATGGGCAGTCCAGATGTTGGGCATGAGTGGGGAAGGCAGATCATGGATGATGCAGTTACCACCCAGTAGATGCCCTGCTAAACTAGGCTTGACAGCCAAGATTTCAGCTGAGAGCTCCAGGGCAGGCCCTGCCCAGCTGTCAGTTCTGGGCCAACCTATGGGAGGCTGGCCCCACGCCTGGGTGACTCAGCCCAGTAGGTGGGGGCAGCCATAAACATACTCCACCAGAAACCTTTGGCGGGGCCCATCCTCCACCCATGTCATCAGCCTGCCCAGTCCTGTCCTTAGAGAAGGTCAGGCAGGGAGCAGGCTGCCCCCAGATGGAGGGGCAGGGAGTTAGGCCTATGACTATGAGCCATAAAGAGGAGACTGGGGGATAGGGCCGCTCACTCAGTAGGTCTGAGATGTTGAAGGCAGGTCAGGCTCCACTTGCTGAGGGTTGCGTCCTGTGTAGGACTCAGGCTGGGCTGGGCTAGGCTCCGAGGATGGGAGGCCCGGGCATGCAGCTGAGTCAAGGGGTTTGCCCCAAACATGGTGGCCAGGTATCTGTGTGCACACCCTACTGTGTTCCAAGGCTTCCAGGTCCAGGTCAGAGCAGGATGGAGTAGCCAGGGTTGGATCACAACATGTTGTAGTCAGGGATTACAAGGAGAACAATTATACACAGGACACATAATTTCTAGTATTATTTATAATGGTCACCCAAGGAGTCAAATACAAAGAAAGTTCAGGAAATCTGCCCACAACTCTAAAGACCAAGAAAATCTAGTCGAGGGCCTGAATCCTATGGCAATAACCTGCATGAGTTTAGCTAAAAACTTAGAGCCCACGACAATGACTCATGCAAGTCTATTTCACAGATCGGCACTGGAAAGGCTCAGAGGTCGATGGTGGAAGCCAGAAAGTCTGTGCTAGTGGGATGAAGGATCTGTGCTATCAGGCTGAGGGTTCTATACTGGAGCCAAGAAGCAATGCTCAAAATAAGGACCAGGGCTCTCCTGAAAAGTACCACAGTCATCTTCAGTGACAATGAGGTCCCAAGCTCCTCCAATGATAACAGCTGAGTACGTATCAGGAAGCTAGCAGGACAAATTTCTCCCGGAGATTAAACAGCACAGATCTTTCCTCTGGAGCTAGGAAGCGATGATCAAAGTAAGGACCAAAGTTTCCCCAAAGTGAACTTCAGCCATTCTCAGCAACAACAAGGACCCAATCTCCTTTGAAGATGAAAACAGCCAAGTTCATATCAGGGAAGCCAGCACGACAAGCTCCTCCAGGAGAAACAACAGTTCCAAAAGCACCAACAGCTCCAAAAAACAACACTCACTTAGGAGAAACCACAATGCTACTCTTCCTCTCTGGGTCTTCTTTTTATGCTGGCAACAGTCCTCAGGTGGGCCAGCCATGCTCAGCACCACACTGATTCAGTTCAGTTGGTGTTTAAATTGACCACCAGTTACCAATCCACTACACCAGGTGTGGCTGACCATGAAGGGACTGCTGTGCCCATGAAGTGTCCATAACTTCTGCAGTGTCCGGTAGGAAATCTACTGTCTTGGAGGCTGGAAACCCAAGCAGGCAACGGCAAGGTGGGCCAAAGCTGTGATGAGGGGATGGCAGAACCTAGGTGGCCTAATGTCATTGAGTAGGCATGAGCAATATGGGCAGTGTTGATGCAGCTGTCATACTCTTCTGTGTGACCTTAGTCCACTGGAGGCCACAAAGCTGACAAAGCTCAGTCCTGACTGCATGAGAAAGGCCTGGTGGGTGCCTCCTGGCCACCATGAAGCTGCAGGGAGGGTGACCCATCCTCCAGTCCATACACATGTGTGGAGACCCACACTGTAACATGGCATCCAGTGGCCCGGGACAAAGCAGCCAAGCCTGGGATCTGGTTCCGCTCTGCTCTCCCTGTGACTGAGTTGGGAGAATCTTGCATCTCCAAAGCCATCATCAGGCTTGGATTAGGAAATGAACATCCTGGCCCTTGAGTCAGGTTCAATAAAGATGACCTAGCTCGTTAACAAAACCTCACAGCCCTGGCGCCACCCTGCACCCTTTGCCACAGCCTCTCAAACTTCACCAGACAGGCTTCCCTCGTAGAGGCCCTGCTCTGTCTAGCCCAGGTAGGAGCCACGATGTGTCCACAGGCCTCAAGGTGCAGGGTAGATTCTCCCCAGCACCAGTCGACAGCCAGTCTCTGACAAGCTGGGGTGGCTTCCACTGGTAGGTATACTGCTGCAGGGCTCCTATAAAGGGGGCCCACACTTTCACATCTGTTATGAGGTATATTCAGTTGTGTGAGAGGTGAAGAGGTGAGCCGAAGCAAGCCTCCAGCAGCCTGACTTGAGGGGAGAGCAACACCCAGCTTCATGCAAAGGCTCCTTGGGGTCACCAGTGATGGAGGAAAGCATTGCTGCCACATTAAGGGAAAGAACATCACAGATCCTTGTTCATAGTAGCTTAGGACCAAGTTGCCCAGATCAGCTGCATGGTCAAAGGAGTGTGACTAGAGGAGAAGTCTTCAATTCTCACAATGATCCTACAATGATCAGGTTTTGCTATTATGATTAAGAGAACAATTTATGAAGAAAGGAAGAGAGTCAGGCATGGTGGTGCATACTTATAATCCCAGGAATCTAAGTGGCTGACTCAGGAGGATTTCAAATTCAAGTCTAGCCTGAGAAACTTGGCAATTTAATGAGACCTCATCTCAAAATAGAAAATATCATTTAAAAGGGTCTCATGATGTAGTTCAATGCAAAAGACCTGGAGTTAATCCTCAGTACCATTGGGAAGGAAGGAAGGAAAAGGAGAGAAATTACTCTGGATTTTGGGGGACAATGTTACAACTGTTGTCCCAGAAGACAATTGTACCTGGGGTGCTGCTGACAGAGACAGACCAGGAGGCTTGGGATATTTAAGGAGTGTCCACCACTCGTGTGAGTTCCCAGGGGACAATCAGCAGGCTCAGTTCCCATCCACTGGGCTAAGAACCCCTTGGGGCAGCTGGAAGCCCAGCAGGAAGCTCAGCCTGGCTTAGCACTAAGGAAGATTCCCAGTTTCCTTCCAGATTGGACTTCCTCCCTGAACTCACTGGCCAGCCTAGACCTCAGCAGCTCTGACCTGTCACCATACAGCAGTGGTAACAGAACCATATGGCCACTAGAATTGCCACTCCTTAGGATGTGAAGGAGTCTGTTTTATCATCCAGAGCCCCACCCAACCCAGCATCTGTCCCATAACCTGTGGGATTCAGCACCTTCTTGCCATGTCTGAGCTGCCTCCTGACTGGCATACACTGTGTCATGCAAAAAACAAAGTGGAAAAGACATGACTTGAGACTTGAAAGCTAACTAAAATGTTTTAAAAGATATTTTTAAACTATAAACATGAATAGGTTTATTGGAAAAAAGGTAAGATTGTTCTGGAGGTGTTGAGGTAGAACGGGGATCTTGTCACTCCAGGCATATCCCCCATTCATCAGCACTCCCTAGGCTCCCTGGGTGCTATGCATTGGGGCAAGATCTGGATTTCAAATATGATTTCAAAAGAGAAAATTGGACCAGGGGTTTAGCTCAGCAGCATAAGTGCCTGCTTGGCAAACGTGAGGTTGTGAGTTCAATCCCCAGTACCAAAATAAATAAATAAATAAATAGTTGTATTCAAAAGAACAAATTGCAGACCATGGCACCAGGTGGTGTATTCTTGTTTTCCTAAGTCTGTTGTGGCCCAGGGAGGTGGAGTCCAGTGAGGCCATGAGTGGAGGTGTGCCAGTGTCAACAGGAAGCCCTTCTGTGGGCATCTCTGAATGTCAACTGTCCTTGCTTCTTCCAAGTGCAGCAAAGGGGCAGCCAAGCAGCTGCCACTTCCCTAAGCACCAGCATCTGACTGTCCCCAGATCCTTTTCCTGTCTACTTCAAGCCCTGCCACTCCAGGCCCATCTAACCATTCCTAGGATCTCAGGCCCCACAACCACAACCCCATAATGAGCTCCCATTAGAGGAGTGCAGTCATGTCCTTAGGAGGTGCTCAGAGTAGTGCTTTCTGGTGGCTGAGTGGGCACCAGGCCATCCTTGTCCTGCTGCTGTCCTCCCAGAAGGCTCCACAGCTGGTCACTCTGTGCCTGATGGGAGTACCCTAACACAATAACATGCTGACTCAGGGTCCAGCTGTGCATGCAGGCCAGTCTTGACTACTGGAGGATATTGACTCCATCAAATGTTGACTCTAAAGACATTCTCAAAGGTGACTGATATCCTCAAGAGGAGATCTTATACAATGTCACCTTGGTGCTAGGTGTCCAAGCCTCAGGTCCCATTGATTGGTCATAGGACCACACTCTCCTGGTTGTCACCCTAAGGGCATGAACACCAACCAGAGGCATCGTGGGTTCTGTCCTCATGACTACTCCAGCCCTGATGCCAACTCCCCTGTCTTGAGGATTGGTGAGAAGTCACTGGATAAACTAGTGTGGTGTGCAGGCACGTGTAGGCATTAGCAGCGGTGTATAGGCAGGTGTGAGTGTGTGTGGGCAGGTGCAGGGCCAGGACCTTTCCTGTGATGGCCCAGATCAGGGTCAGTTCTACCCCCAGGGCTCCAGTACCCACTCTGCTGGAGGGAACGATGCAGCTATCAGAATAGTTTTTAGCACTTTCCCAGGAAAGGCCTATCCACGAATAGCCTCAACCTGAAGCTCCTGTCCAGATCTCGAACGGTATGGCCAGGACCCCTTCCCAGTACCCATGAAGTGGACAGGGCATCTAAACTGGCCAAGGACTATGTAGCATCTCCCCACATGCCATCCAGCTGTCTAGGTTTTACTCTGCATTTTCCTATTCTCTCTGCTTGTGCATGTGTGATTTTTGCAGGTCACAAGCTGCTTTGACCATTCATCATTCTAAAAATCACAATTTTAGGAAAATGTCAAGATATTTGCCCCTGAAGACTGTGAACTGGGGAAACCACCTCTTCTGAGTCCCCAGACACCCTGCTGTCCTGCTGCCTGCTGCATCCGGACATGCTCTCTGGTGGAAGGTTCAGGTTTCGGGAAGCACTTTCTCTTACCATACCTCGTGTTTCCTGTGCTTCCAAAAATGTCCAGGCAGGAAATACTAAGCCTCCAAAGGCAAAAATAGCTGTCTCCCCCACAGCCACGGCTGCCAGCCACAGAGCAGCACTCTGCCCAGATGCCTCGGTTCTGGGTTTACTGCACCTTCTCATTTTGAAGCCGAGCTGAGCTAACCTGCCCTTTGCTTGCCTCATTCTCAAAGGACTAAGGTCAGGCACTAAGCTCATCCAGAGGGGCTTTGTTCAAGGTCAGCCTCATTCAGAGCTGTGAAGGGTGGACAGGAACACCTTCAACCAACAAGATGGGGCACACCTAGAAATGGTGAACCAGGTCAGCTGGAGGTGGGAGAAGGCAGTCCTGTGGTCCTCATGTCCACAGGCTGAGCCAAGTTCCTTGATGGCCAGTGATGGGCTTTCAGTATCCACAGTGTAGAAAAAGCCCCAGAGAAGAGGCCAGTCCCAGAAGAGACTTGCTGGGTCCTGGCCAGTGTGGACACCCACTACCTACACTCCTACCCATCATCTTGCTATTTCCTAGCCTAGGTCACATAGCATAACTCTGTCTCAATAGGAAAGGGGAGGAGGAGGAGGATGAGGAGGAGGAGAAAGGGAGCAGGAAGGGGAGGTAGAAGAGAGGAGAATGGGAGAGGATGAGGAAGAAGGGAAGGGGGACATGGGGGAGAGGAAGGAGAGAAAAAGGACAAGGAGAGGGAAGAGGAGGAGGAAGGAAAAAAAAAAGGAGGAGAGGCCCAAACTGGAAGCTTGCCCTGTCTGACCATGTGATGCCCTGGCCACGTGAGCACTTCACCAGATGCTGGCACCATGCTCTTAGGCTCCCCAGTCCCCAGAACTACAAGCCAAAATAAACTTCTATTCTTCATAAATTACCCAGTCTTCAGTATTTGCTTATAGCTACAGATACAGCCTAAGGCAGGTAGACAGAGAACAAATAGATCTGTTGGTAACTAGTTGCAAAGTGGGATTTGTTGGCTGGCCAGGAACAGCAGAAATTTTGCGCCTGAGACAGACTGGCAGGAGACTCAGTGCCCAGGGACCAAGGTCCCTCCTCCCAGCAGAGTCTGTCCAGCACTGCTGACTCCTGCCTTCTATTCTCTTGTATCCATAAATTCACAAGGCACATCAGTAATCCTGATGGGGACTAATGCACCATTTCGTGTCTTCAACAGACATGTTTTGTGTGTGTGTGTGTGTGTGTTTTTTTTAAGATATCTTGGTATTGGAGTGTTTGCACTGCCTATGTCCACTGTGCTCTGCTACCCAGCATACCCATGAGGCAGGAGGCAGTGCGCAAGGGCACTAGCCAGCAGCCCATAGACCATAGAACTGGACAGAGTGAATTTTTAATTATTTTTATAATATTCTTTGTCTCTAAGTTGATTTTGGTGTAGACACAGTCTTACTTTCTGGATCTGGCAGATTATCCAGTATTTGTTTGTCTCTGAGCACTGGGGCTGGCCAAGGTCATAGCACCACATACAGGCCAGGCCTTCATGGACCTCGCTGCCCTAAAGCCACCAAACAAACAGAATTTTAGCAACCATGAAAAGTGGAGAGCAGGAACCTTACCTCCTCCTTGGGGGGAGACTATGCTTTGCAGCCGTGTTCTGAGCTCACAGGGCCAGCCTGCCTGGACATGGAGTTGCCCTGGTGTTGGGGCCACTGAAAGCCCCATGGCTGTGAGGACCCCACCTTGGCCCTGTTTCTCAGGGAGCTTAGCAAGACTCTCAGCAGCCACCCTGAGCCTTCCCCGCCCCCCAACCTGCTGCTTGGGATGTCTCCTGGCTCCAGTGTCCTGGCCTCATACCAGCAACCAGCTCACGTGATCGCTGGTCTCTGCCAGCCACAAGGAGTTGGCAGAGGACAAAAAAAAGGCCCTGTCCCTGCCCCCACAGAGCCAGCAATTTAGAGTCAGAGTTGGAGGGTACTCAATAGAAGGACTTCCTCCAGACGAGGCAAGCAGGCAGCCATGGCCAGAGGGGTGGAGTCTGGGGTGGCTTGTACCAGTTCACAAAGGGGGGACAGTCATGGTGGGGACAGCCACACTACCCCAAAGAGGTGGAGAGGGTGTCCACAGAAAGCTGCCTTCTGGGCAGGACCGGATTTGATTTGCATTTTTGGAAAGGAGGCCCCATGCTCTGTGGGATTGGGAGGAGAAGGTGGAAAGGTCCAGAGGAGGACGTGCCCAGCAGACACATGGCTGGCAGTGACTAAGGCCTGGGGGGTTAAGATGATGGGTCTGAAGGTGTGTGGGTCACACCTGCCAGCATCCTTAGGGGCAGCCACTGGTATGGGGCACCAGGAGGTACGGCAGGTTTGCAGGGCTAGCTCTGGTCCTATGGGTGGCTTGAGCCTAAAGGGAACCAGAACGAGGGCCAGAGAGTTCAGAGAAATCCAAGACCCACTGGACAGACAGGCTGCATCCCATACATTCAATAATTCATTTTCAGGACCTAAAGGAGGTGTCAACTTTTACCCAGTGAGTGAAGTTTGGGGTGAGGGAGGCACATTCGCTTGGGTTCAGTACCAGGTCAGGTGGAGTTGAGGGAGGCCTCATGTCATAGCCCCAGCCCTTCTCCAGAAGTGGATGGACTCGTCCCAGTGCTGGTGCAGCTGTGGACAAAGGAACATGGCAGTTAATACATCCTGGGCATGTGACATTCACTTAGCAAACCTCTTCCTCTGGTGACCTGACAGGGACCACTGGGGAAAACCTTACAGCAATGGCTTCAGAGAAGCCTTGTCAGAGGTGGAAACTGGGGCCTCTTTCTGATACCATCATAAACAGCCACTTTGGCAATGCCACACTCCCCTTCTCATCTTGGGGGAATGCTGAGTTGCCTGAGACCCTTGGGCATATGTCCCCAACATGAACATGTGTAGATACATCACCCCATGCTGAGCAGCACAGATTTACTACCATAACCCACATGGGACATGTTCCTGCTCATACCAGGAAGACACAAGATACTTAACACAGGAAGCTGTGCACCTTTGGCTGCGCCCATCAGGTGGGAGATGGGGCACTTATGGTTTATACTTAGATGTCCCTCCAAAACCTCATGTGCTAACAGGTGGTTCTTTGGAGAGTTGACTGGGCCATAGGGGTGTGATATTTGTCAGTTTACAGCTAAATGTGCTGTTGAGTGGTGGAGTCTGGTTGGAGGAGATGGGTCTCTGGGGGTGTGGCCTGGAAGGGTCTATCTCCCTCCCCAACTCCTCCCTGCATGCTGTCTGCTTCCGGTCCACCATGCCAGAAGATGTTCCACTGCATTGGGCCCCTTTGCCACAGCATCCTGCCTTGGAGCCAGCCACTATAAACTGAAACATGAGCTAAAATAAACAACCCTTCCCCGAAGTTGTGGGTGTCAAGTATTTTGCTCAGTGACAAAGAAAGTGACTAAGACAGATACTGAGCCAGAGGCTGTTCAGCTTGGGCTGATGTTGTCAGGAGGAAGATGTGACACTGGCTGCTCCTGTCCCATATGACAGACAGATTGCCTAAGCCAGCCCAACAATGGGACTCAGCGAAAAAGCTGTAAGCTAGCCCCACCTGCATGTGGCTCCCAAGGCACTTCCAACTCTAACTAGGATAAAGAATGCCTGGCTATCATCACTTCAGAACTCTTTCAGGTGCTATTGTGCCCCATAGTGGCTCTGCTGAATGTCCACTAGGTGGGAAGCTGTGGTCCCATGTCACATCCTTTCTCCTTTTGACCTTGAGGCAGGCACCCCAGCTCACCCGAAGGTCTGCCCGCTGTCCAAACCCTGATTCCAAGAGGCAGCCTTGGTTGCTTAGCATGGCCTGGGGGCTTAGAACATTTGTGTTGTTGCCAGTTAGATACATAAAGATTCAGATGCAGATGCAGACACAAACCAAAGTCTCCTCCCTATCAGGTGGGTAATTTTTCAGGGTCCTGAGAAAGGTCTGGGCCCAACCCTTCATGCAGACACCCCAATGGAACCCATGGTTCCTAGCCTCCTCTCCTTCCCTGCCTCACTGTCCCTGGCCCCAGTGCCCTGGGAATAGAAACTCCATGTGCAAACTCCTGACTCAGGCTCTGCCTTTTGGACTGGTGCTAGGGGATCCAGGCCAAAACAAACATCCTACATGATGGCTGATGCTCACATGGAATCCACACTGAATGTCTGCCTGCTGTTAATTAAATGCTTCCTGTGACAGGAACCTCATCCCTTCCTGCAGTTGGGCCACAGACAGGTCCAGGATCTGGCACTGGGTCAATCATGTGCTAGGCTTTAATGAGATAATATTTGAAAAAGGCCTAGCATTTAGAAAATGCTTATTCAGTGAGATTTCCACTCTTCCAGAATTCCTGGCCATGCAGACTGGTTACAAGTGTTGCCTTCGGTGAGGCTACACAGAGCTGTCCCATACCTCTGTTATAAGACCAAATTGTGGGTGTCTGCAGAACATACCAGCTCCTGAGTTCAGGCTCCTTTCTTGGGATCAGCCCTTTACCCCAGGACTCCTGCCACATCCTCAAACAACTGCTCATGGCTTTTGGGAGCTTCCTGTGTTAGGAGCTGTTCTCCCAAAGCCATACCTCAGAGGTAACCCATAGTCCTCCAAGGTCATGACCCAAAAAAGATCAGGGTCATCCATAACCAATGGCTGTGCCAGGAAATGGGAAGGGCTTGTGGGCTCTCAGAGCTGAGAGTGGTCACCACCAAAGCAATGCCCTGCAGTGTTGTGGGGGGTGGGGTTGGCAGGGGCTTCCCAAGGAAAAACAAAATACACTGTAGAAGGGAGACATGATCATCCCAGCTGGCCCTGGTATCCTGAGGTACCACTTTACCTTCATGAAGAGTCTGACCTGCTGTGGCTATAGGTCACCATACCCAGTGGCCAACCTTGTGTCAGGCACACAACAGGATGTATCATTCCCCAGAACACACTGCAAAGTTCCCCTGTAGCAACTGTAATTCCCCAAAATGTCTGGATTCTAGGAACATGTGTTGTTGAAGATGGAATTCATGGGACTGTGTCTGCATCATGTCCCACAGATTACATTTCTAAACAGTATGAACTACAGGCCTTGAATGAGGGATTAAATTCAGCTGAGGCAAAACCGACAGTAAGGGACTAGAAGAGAGCTCCACGCCAATCCAACCGCTCAACAGAGGAGGGCTCCCTTGAGACCTGGTTTGTTCTTAGGGTGCTCTGGCCACCAGATGCAGTCTCTGTGATCCAGATGCTCCTGACCTCTATGAAGCACCCACTTCCAAGCCCTGTTGAGGTTCATTCTGTGCAGAAATGTGTGGACATCTAGAGGTTTGGGGCTCAGTCTGTCACGAGAACCTTTCTGTCTATAGTTTCAAGCTCAGCCCTCGATGAGAGTGTGCACAGCTGATTCTTACCCTTGAGCCTGGTGGCTCCTGCATCACAAGCCTCCAGGCGTTGCTGGTGTAGCCTGGCAGCGAGTCTCTACTTCCAGCTCCAGCATGGTGGGACTGATGTGTAGCTCTTCAACTTAGAGATCTGGTGTCATAGTTCATTTAGGCTGCTACAGCAAAATACTTTATCCTGGATAATTTATTCACAACAGAATTTTATTTCTCACAATGGTGCAGGTTGGAAGTCCAAGGATAAGGCCCAAGCAGCCCTGTGTCTGGTGAGGGCCCCCTCCTCACAAGTACTTTCCATGTATCCTCTGGTGGCAGAAGACTCAGAAGGGCTCCCACCACCCTCTTGTATAAGGCACTGATCCTGTGGCCCCCATGACCTGGTCATCTAAAACCCCCACCTCCTAGTCAGGTGTGATGGCATATGCCTATGAACCCAGCACTCAGGAGGGTGAGGTAGGAAGATCCCTACAAGTTCGAGGCCAGCCTGGGCTACAAAGTGAGCTCAAGGCCAGCCTGAACTGCATAGTGAAACCCTGTCTGAAAAAGACAAAAAAAAAAAAAAAAACAAAAAAACAAATAAATAAATAAAAAAAACCCCACCTCCTAGCACCACGCCCTCATTGTTAGGCTCCAACATATTGGTTTGGGAGACAGGAAATTCTGACTCCAGCAGCTGGTCTATCCCACTGCAAGAGCCAAGGAATCAGTACTGGGTCCTCAGAATACAGCCACTATTCACCAACATTCTGTGTAACAATGAAAAAATAAAGAGATTGCCTATGTAGTGGACCCATAGATGGGAGACATTTGTGTGTAGTGGGCCCATAGCTGGGAGAGATTTGTGTAACTTCCTCTTCAGGTGCCCATGACTTTGCTCATCCTTCAATACTACCTCCCTTCCATCTGATTTAAATCCACACAGTCTTAATCCAGCAAATGCCAACACACTGTGTTCCCCTTCCTGTCTTTTGCTAGGGTCAGGTGAGTCCCCACAGTCCAATCCCTTTTGCTAAGATTATACTGTGACAGGAATCTCAGGCCCTACCTTCCTTGATTTTAGAATAGCGCCCAAGCCACCTTGAATTTCTTAAGTGCCTCGTGGTGTTCTGAATGTTCAGAAAAAGGAGGCTGCAATAAAATTTGTGTTGGAAAGTAGTGGAAAGCAAATTTGCAGGAGATGGACAGGAAGTAAGACACATGCTGAAGTGCAGTTTGAACACCATGAGCTACTGTGGGCCAAAAGCCATCTGCAGCTCCTTATCTCTGACCCCTTATCTCAAGCTCAGGTTGCATTTTTGTAGCCAGAATGTTACTTTTAGAGAAATCATTTAAAATGAAACTATTCTTAATACACCAACCCCATCAGGTCCCTGGAAACAAATTCTCAGAACGTATCTGTCAGTCTGAAAGGTTGTATTTTTATTCAACTGGCCTAAACCTTTCCAATCATAGAACAGGCTTTGCAAATAAGATGCAACTTCAGTGGTACTTAAATAGAGGCTTAAAAAGTTTGCTTTGTTATAATAGCACATACTGTACACAAAATGCTTGCTTTGCACTGAATCTGTTTTTTAAAGAAGCACTTAAGACTGAGAAAGTAGCTCAGTGGTAGAGAGCACCTTCCTAGCACATGTAAGGCCCTGGGTTCCATTCTCTGAAACACACACACACACAAACACAAAGAAAAAGAAAAGATTTGTTGCAGAATTACTGAACCATGACCTGTTCAGTAATTTGGAGCTGCGAAAATAACTTCGAGTGCAGTTAATGTAAGAGAGTGGCACAGCCATAATCACTGCACATCACAGAACTTTCTCAGTCCTGTCGCTGTCTATCCCTTCTGTGTGAAGTGCCTTGGTAAACCCTCAACCACCTGGAGAGGTTCTAGTCACACTACTCCTTAAGGGGCACAGAACCACCTGCCCCCTCAAGGGCAGGACAGGGTGTGGCCATGCTTAGACCCCACCTGCAGAACTGGGCCCAGCACCTCTTTGCTCAGGCTAACAGGTGGGATAAGAGTATCACGTTTCAGGTTAGGGATTTAGCTCAGCAGGCCTAAGCGCCTGCCTTGCAAGCATGCCGTGCTGAGTGCTGAGTTTGATCCCCCGTACCGATTTAAACAAAAAAAAAAAAAAAGAGTATCACTTTCTGCGAATTACTAGGGATGAAAGTAGCTTGTTTTCTTGACTGTTTTCCTTGTAGGGAAGGTGTTTTAATGGACAAACGCTGCAGTCCCTAAACCCCAAGCTGCTTTCTCTTCTTATTTTTAGGTGAAGCTACTTTTTTTTTTTTCTAGTTAGGGTCTCACTATGCATCTCAGCCTGGCCTCAAGGTGTGATTCTCCTGCCTCAGTCACCCCAGTGATGGGATTACTGAGGTGCGCCACCGCACCCAAATGTAGTCATTCTAAGGACGTTTGGGGGAGGCACAAAAGAGGAGTAAACGCCACTAGACACACCCAGGGTCATCAACGAGTCAAGGACACTGTGGGAGGGTCTCAAATACACTCCCTGCTATATTCACGATAACCGTTCAGAGAAATCGCAGGCGCCAGAGTCAGTCTGAAAAGACGCCGAGTCCTACAAGGCGCGTGTGGATCACTGCGTCAGAGCTCAGGGGTCTCTCAGCAGCCCCGCTTGCGCTTCTACCTGGGGCTCGCAGGGACACGCATGGGCCTC
Source organism: Hydrochoerus hydrochaeris (assembly GCA_004027455.1). Lineage (NCBI taxonomy): Eukaryota > Metazoa > Chordata > Mammalia > Rodentia > Hydrochaeridae > Hydrochoerus > Hydrochoerus hydrochaeris. The sequence goes on along the minus strand of PVLA01006435.1, from coordinate 44,346 downwards.
TCCCCGGTCTCTTCGGTCCGGCCCGGCTCATCCTCCAGGCAGAGAGGGGGCGGGTGAGAGGTCGCATGATTGTTTCCAACGTACACACGCCCACCTAGAGATGATCAAGATTGAGATTGGATTTCAAGGCTCACCTTCCGCACCGAAGGACTTCCGTCACTAGCCCATACCGTCACTCCTGAAGCGCCGTCGCCACCCAGCGCCCGGGAAGGCAGCGCCCACCACCCAGCACCGCCCTCACCCCGCCCCGCGCGAACGTCCCTGCCTCCTCCGCTACACCGCGCACGCGCCGTGCCGTGCGTCTCAGCCGGTCGCGGCTGGCCTAGGTAGCTGGCTGGGGTGCTGGGAGGACAGAGAAGCGTGGCTGTGATGCGCCCGGAAAATTCGAGGGCGCCCCGCCCGCCGGCCCTCGTGGTAGGTGTGGGCCGTAGGTGCGGGCACGGCCCGTAACGCCCCGACCCGCTGGGTGTCCCTCGGCTGTGCCCTCTCTTGGCCCTGACGTTGCGCTCCACTCCGGCCTTGCAGCCGTCTGGGCTCTCCGCCGCGGACGACGGGGCGCGGGGCGGGGACTCTGGGCCGGGCTTCCCGGGGCCTGCGGACCCGCGAGCTCCTCTGGTCGCCCGCGTGCGGGTCAGATCTCGCGCCGGCCCGCCTGGAGGCGACTGTAGGCCGCAGTCTGAGCTAAGTCGGGGACCGAGGTTAATCCCGCTCCTACTTTGACAGAAATTCATATTATATGTAGTGTTGTAGATCTTGAGAAAAATAAAAGAATCCTTTTGTTTTCCTTTAAAAGTAAATCCAGACAAAAGTAATAGACGTCGTGACCATAAACAGGGTGACACCACACTAGCTTTTATAGCTATTCATAATATGATAATGTATAAAACTTAAGACGATTATAATAATTGTATTGGTGGTAGTAAAGTTTCACGGTTTCTACCTTTTTTTTTTTGGACAGCATTGGAGTTAGTTGCTCTATCACTGAGGCACATCCCTAGAGCTTATTTATTTAGAGATGGTTTCGGTACATTGCTTAAACGCAACTCAAACTTGTAATGCCCAGTGTGGCCCTTTTTGACGACTGCATAGGAGTATTAAAGGGGTTTCTTTCTCACAATTTCTTTAAGTTTAATTTTGCTGGAATGCATGTCCCACCCAGCAAAGGCCATTTTGAGGACTGAATTGGGAAATACACAAGATAGGTGGCTGCCTGCTTCACCAGAGTGTGACGTTTCTGACCAGTGATGAAAAACGTGAATTTACCATTGAGTGAGGGAATATCGCGATGCCTTGCACCCCCTTCACCTTTACAAAGCACCTGAAAGTTCAAGGAAATCTAAAACATAATAAATCTCAAGGAGCAGAGTGTTATTAGTGAGGAGACGGAATTGCTTGTTTGGGCATGCCCTTTCCTGGAAACTTATTCAGGGATTTCTGTAGGTCAAGCTTGCTCTGTGCTAATGAGCATTGTGTGGATGTCAGAGGGAAGCACCTTAGGGCAGTGTGTGGAAATTTGGCTTTCCCTCTTCTGTTAACCCACTTCTCTGAATTGCAGTCCATTATCCTCCCTGTCCACAATGCCGAAGAGTGGTTGGATGAGTGTTTGAAGTCTGTTTTGCAGCAGGACTTTGAAGGCTCCTTGGAGCTCTCTGTTTTTGATGATGCCAGTAAGGTATTTATAAACTTCCAATAGGGTAAGTTAGTCACATTTTGACTGTTCTGAGGAGTTTTGACCTGCCACTGTTGCACCTCCAGGACAAGTCTATGACTATCATTGAAAGGTGGAAAGGAAAGCTTGAAGGTGCCGGTATCCCTGTAGTGATTGGAGGTCATGATTCGCCTTCTCCCCGAGGAGGTGAGTAAACATACTTAGTTTATTAAAGTATAATTCACAGTTTCTCATCAACTTACATACTTAAATAGTTTCACATTGTTCAAATACTAGCAAAAAATCCTGGCCATCATTCAGTCACTGGGGTCTAGGGTGCTAGAGTCTATTTTTAGAGGTGATGTGTACATCTGTTCTGGCCCAAAGAATTGAATGAAACAAGCATGAACAGTGGTAAAGTTTCACATTTATTAAAAGTAGGAAGAAAACCCAGAAGGGTAAGTGGAAAATGGGCTCTGTAGAGTGAGTTTGGGCTAAGTAAAAAGACTGGAAAAATGGAAGAAAAAATAAAAATTCGCTCAGCATAAGGTGGGCTGTTGTGAAGAGGCATGATAGCAAGTGCTTTATGGCAACTGTGCCTTTTTTATGTTTCTTACATTTGGCAACATGTCCATGACACCCTATCAAAAACCTGCTCAGGCTCTCGTGAGAAGTCCGTGTGCGGGGTTTTGAGAAGAGTTCTGTATGTGTGTCCTAGCTCCTTTCCCAACCAGTTTTAGCCTTGTCCCATCTTTCTGCCTCAGGTGTAGTACTGAATGAGAACCTTCTGGACCTACTTTTGTAGTTCTTTGGTAAGGATTTGTTTCCATAGTCTAAATTATGTTTGTTCCCCACCTTCTATGTTCAAGCCTAACTCTCATGTAATGACACAGAGGAGTGGCCTTTGACAGCTATGAGGTCATGAGGGCAGAGCCTCATGGATATGCATAGTACCTTAAAAGAAGGGCCAAAGAAAACTTTACCCCTTCTCCTGTGTCGGGAAAAGGGACGAGGTCCCAATGAAATACTCGGTCACCCAACACATCAATCTTAGTTTTCAGCTTCCAGAACTGTGAGAAATTTCTGTTGTTTATAAGACACTCAGTGTATGGCATTCTCTTATAGCACGAGAGTTATAGCCCAGGATTCTCCACTCAGAAAACCACTGATCTGTTCTGTATATGCATATATAGATTTTCCTGTTGTAGACCTATTAATACAGTCACAACAAGTACTCTTTTATGACTGGCTTCTTTCCTTAAGCACAGCATTATTAAGGTTCATCTGTGTTGTAGTGTGTATCAGTGCTTCATCCTTTTTGTGAGAGAAAAATACTTGGTTGTAGGGATACACCATATTTTGTTTATTCGTCAGTTCGTGGACATTTGAGTTGTTCCATTTTTTTTGGCTGTTGCAAATGATGCCTGTATGAACAGTCCTGTACAAGTTTGATTTTTGTGTAGACCTGAAGTCCTGTCTTTTTAGAGTAAAGAACTTTAATGTTTCTTTTAAGGTTGATCTGCAATTTACAAATTCAGTTGTTGTTTATCTGGGCGTTGTCTTAATTTCTCTTTTATTTTTGGAAGGTGGCTTTCCTAGATCTGAGATTCCTGACTGATAGTGGTTTTCTTTGAGTGCTGTGAATATGTGATTTGGAACTCCCCAGCTTCCTTGCTTCTGCTGATCAAATGACAGGCAGATGTTTGATTATTAAGGGTACCTTATAAGTGACAAGTCATCTTTTTCTTGTTGCTATCAAGATAATTTCCTTATCTTTGTCTGTTGGCATTTTATTGTAATTTGTCTAGTGGTGAATCTTGTATTTCTCTTCCTAGGAGTTTTTCTAGATTCCTGGATGTCTAGATTAATGTCTTTCAAGTAACGGGAGATTTTCAGCTATTTTTCTGCTTATTTCTCCCCTTTCCTTTTGGTACTCATATTGGTATTGGTATATTTAATGCTGTCTCACATTGTCTGAGGTGCTGATCATTTTTATTCATTCTTTTTTCTGTTTGTTCTTTGAATTCAATAATCTTTTTCCATTTATTTTCAGGTTTGTTAATTCTTTAGCCAGTTTACTTTTGGATTCCTCTAGTGGAAGTTTAATTTTCATTACTGTGCTTTTCTGCTTGTGAGTTTTTTATTTGGTTCTTCTTAGTCTCTTTGTTGCTACCCTCTGACCAACATTGTTATATTTTTATTTCTTTCATTATGATTTCTTTTAGTTTCAGTATGATTATAAAAGCTTTTTTTTTTTTTTTTTTTTTTTTTTTTTTTTTTTTTTTTTTTTTTTTTTTTTTTTTTTTTTTTTTTTTTTTTTTTTTTTTTTTTTTTTTTTTTTTTTTTGTTTTTTTATTTTTTTTTTTTTTTTTTGTCTTTTTGATACAGGGTCTTGCCATGCAGTTCAGGCTGGCCTTGAGCTCACTTTGTAGCCCAGGCTGGTCTCGAACTTGCTGCAATTCTCTTGCCTCAGCTTCCCGACTGCTGGGATTACAGGCATGTACCACCATGCCCAACTTTTTTTTGGTACTGGAAATCAAACTTACAACCTTATGCTTCCCAGGCAGGTACTGTGCCACTGAGTTATATCTCTGGCCCTATAATGGCTTGAGTCTGTCTTAGATGTGGCATCTGGACAGTGTCATGGGAAGTTTCTGTTGCCTGCTCTGTCCAGAGTGGGTTGTGCTTTCGCATTTCTTTTTATGTCTCCTATTTTTAGCTGGAAACTGATACTTAGATCATGTGTTGTAAAACTTCTGGTGACTGCCAGGACTCACTGCAAATTCTTACTCACCTGCTTAATCCCTGGATAGCTTTGATGCTATTCCTCAGCCTTAGCCCTACACATCTTAGGGATAAAAGTGGCCCTGCCCCAGTTCTCTTTCACACTTTCTCTGACCACACCCAGATGTTACTCTCCAATAATTGGTGATTGCTGTGTAGTTTTTTATGATGCCACAGAGTATAAAATTGGTTTGGAGAATAATCCCATAGAATTGAGGCCACTTGAAGGGAGGGTTCCTGAGGTAGTGTTTGAAGATTTCTGACCCTGCAAGGCTCCTTCTACCTCACGGCAGCCTGTCTCTAGCTAACAAGTCAGCCTGGAGTTCTTCTACATGACAAGGACACCTGCCAGGCTCCTTTCTGGGACCATTTCACTGCGCATAGAGCTTCTCCACACTTCGTTGCAAACCAGATCACTTCACTAGAGATGTGGTGCTCTGTTCTTAGCCTGTTTCTTTCTCTGAGTAGATGCTTTGTTCCTCCAAAGGGAGTGTGCATGCCTCTCTTTGTGTGAAACCCTGTTAGAGGAGGGCAGTACCTTGACATCATTTCTGCCTACCTCTCACCTGCCCCAGTAACCAGGCCCAGGACCCTTGGGGCCCTGCATTCTCAGGGATACCACAGCCATGGGCTGGTGCAGGGGAACAGAGGCAGCAACCAGCACTCAGGTGTAGCTGGGTCACAGTGGACAGTGCTGTGTCCTGGCCTCCTGGGAGCTGGGAGGTGTGAGCTGCAGGACGGTTTTTCGAGTAACCATTTTTTCATTTTATGTTACTTTAGGATCATTTCTAGAGACTAGATGATAGGTTTTCTTGGATAATTTTTGCTGGCTTTGTCAGAGAGCAGGACTCCAACACTGCCATGTGGAAGCATAGCTGCCATTATCCTTCCTTGTGTTCCACTGTGTCCCTTTGGTTGGCCTTTTGCTGTAATTATGTCCTTGTTTTGCCATGTAGTTGCTGACTTAGGACTCACAGTATGTGACTTAGCAGAGCCCCCTTGTCTCTATAGAACACACATTTCCATCCTCCTGGCCCTTGCTGCTGCTCCACACCTGGCTGATTTATCATCCACTGTTTGCACACTGCAAAAGAGACTTGAACAGTAAGAAGGAAAGCAGTTGGGAGCACACTTGTAATCCCAGCACTCTGGAAGGCTGAGGCAGGAAGATCATAAGTTCAAACCCAGCTTAGGCAACTAATGAAAAGCATTTGCTTATTTCACAAATGAATGTCTGCTTTGATAAATAAAGCTTCTCTTTGAATACCAACATGTAGTGAAAAGAGATTCAGCCCTAGAAGGGCCTGCAAGGGAACATGGAGCTTTTGTCAGTGAGACCCAGCTCAGCACCACCCATTAATTCTTGATAGTGTGTCACCATTGAGTCTGGGATGGTTTGATGCTTTTCTACAACTCTTGGTTTATTCGCTTTGCCAACAGGTCATTTCCAACATTCAGGCTATATGAAAATGGCCTGACAGTGTTGTTAACATGTGACTGTGCTCATAGCAGTGTGGGGAGCAGCCTCAGGAGGACCCCAGAGGCCTCTGCCCATGCTTCACATTTCCTTTTTCTTCCTTGTCTCTGCACCTGATTTTTCTGTGTGCCCGTGCTTTCTTCTCATTAAAGATTTTTGTTTTTAATATCTTTTTAATTTTGCTGTAGCTACTTCTTCAGAAGTCCTGTTTGTGTTTAGGGTATGGATGGTAAAATATTTGATGCTCATGGCTATTAAACAGTGTCCTTTTAAGTTATGCTCCACAATTTGGCTGGGTGTGCAATTCTAGGGACAAAATAATTATGAAGGAACTGACTCATTGTCTTCTAGTGTCTTGTGTGCTAATGAGAAATACTACATCAACCTGACTCTTGCTATTTTAAGTGCATCTTTTCTGAAAGCCTTTTGTATAGCCTTTTGAATTTTATAATTTCACTTTAAAGTATATTTGTATTTTCATTCATCCTTTGTTTTATGTTGAGTGACCTTGTATCCTTAGCTTTGATTGGAACAGATCAGAGTCTCTAGTTACCTAAGTTGCATTTGAACTTGTGATCTTCCTGCCTCAGCCTTCCAGAGTGCTGGGATTACAAATGTGCTCCACCACACCCAACTACTTTCTTTCTTACTGTTCAAGTCTCTTTTGCAGTGTGCAAACAGTGGATGATAAATCAGCCAGGTGTGGAGCAGCAGCAGAGGCCAGGAGGATAGCAATATGTGTTCTACAGAGAGGGGAGAGGTCTCTGCTAAATCACATACCATAAGTCCTAAGTCAGCAACTAACATGGGCCTTGTGTACTGCTTTGGCTTGAAATGTGGAGGTGGCCAAGTAAGCAGTGTGTAAGTGAGGATAGTCCTTTGAGAATAGAAGCCATGTCTGTCTCTAAAGTAAGGGTCCTCAGTGTTGGGTGCATGTTGGAATCTTCTGGGGAACTTTAAAGAGCCTTGGACCTGCCCCTGCCCTTTGAGGTTCTCTGGGAGCAGATCTGGGGTGCAGTCTCAGCTTTGGAATTTTAGAAGCATCCCAGGAGATTCTGAGGCACATCTCATGTTGAGAGCCACTGCTTTAAGATATTCTCAGGAATGGCATCTGACACTTATAGCAGCTGTGGTTTGTATCAGTCCGTGCTTACTAGAGAAATGTTTAATGCAGGATATATAAATATATAAGAATTTGCAAAATGGCTGCCACAGAGTCAGGTGTGGAAGAGTGAAAAAGGTCTGTGTGAGCACTGGAGATTGAAGGATCCAGGCCTGGATCCACTGTAGTGGCCCATGCGAGTCCAGATCAGGAGGCTGAATGGTTTGCACTGGAAGCCAGGAGACAACATCCAAGGTGAACGTAAAGACCAGAGCTCCTCTGAAGAAACAGAAGCGAGTCTTCCTTCTTTGTTTCCCCTTTTGACCATTTTGGTGGCAGGTCCATTGGTTGCTGTTACTTCATACCCAATAAATCCCCTCAGCTACATCCAAAACTATGCTGATCCAATTTAGTTTGGTGTTTCTTACTCAAGTTGATAAGGCAGTTAACTGTCATATGGTTCCAGGGAGTTGTCCACTCCTATGTAACTCAAGGGCAGGCAGGCTGGGGGTGGGGGGCAATAGTGGTCTCTATAGCACCCCCTTTCAGTGCCTGAGTGTAAGGTCTGCTGTTAGATCCTGCTCAGATCCAACACATGATCCTGGAACATAGGCTCTCAGACGATCCCCTGATAGTGTCAGGTAGAACTGGGTGGGTGGAGAGTTGGCGGTTGCAGGTTGCTCAGTACATTTGGGTGATATTTGGAGAGAGGAGTGAGAAGAGGAGACAAGCTCTGATATTCCTCAACCTGGGACCCTCAAGGCTGCTCTATTCTTCCTCTTGCTTTCTGCTTTTTTCTGCCAGCATTACAAACTTGTGGCCACAGTGTGGCTTCTGGTCTTGGTGATCCTTGAGTGTGCACTGCCTCCTTCAGCTCTCTCAGGCCTCATTCCCAGGGCAGGTATTGTCACCCCACAAGTCCACACACCTGTCTGTATAGATGATAACCTCTTCAGGGCTGCACGACTATTTCTGAATACTGACCATTACAAAACAGTTTTGCTGCTTTGTGAAATGCACTTTAAAATGTGCATCCTCCCAACTTAAGAGTCCCTGGAAGCTGTTGATTTTTGTGGCTTCCTGCCAGTGTTTAACTGGTCTTGTCTGTTGCTTTGGGCTGAGTAGCGGCTGGGTATTGGTGGAGGTGAGCTGCAACGTGGGGCTTGCCAGGACCCAGCAGATGCTGTCTCTCCACATGTTCGAGTGTGCCTGGTATGAGGAGACAGAAGAGCAAGGATAGTGGTTTTTGTTTTTTTTTTTAAGAGAAAAAAAAGGATAGTGTTTAAGGAAAATCTCAGGTAAAAGTAATTTTTAGAAGCCAATCCTTTAAAAAAGTGTCTGTGGTCTTAAAAGTCACATGGAAGGAACTATTCTTGACAGTGCGATGGGGACCTCTGTGTAGCATGTCTCAGTGGCACAAAGCCGGCGCCTGGTGTGAGGAGGGGCTCTGTGATGGGCTGCTGGCTGGCACGTGGCCAGCTCTCTGCCTGTCTCCTGTGTGCAGACAGGTCAGGATAGCAGGCCCATCTGGGAGTCTTGAGGGTGTTTAGGACAGCCTTGCCTTGGCTCTCATGAAGTGCTGGTAGCTTGTTTTTGGTAGCATCTTTGTTATCCTGTGCATCTGGAAGATGTTAATGCTTTTTTGCCAAAAATTTCTTTTTAAACAGGGTCTTGTTGTGTAGTTCAGGCTGTCCTTGAACTTACTGTGTAGCATAGGTTGACCTTATATTTACAGTAATCCTCCTACCTCAGCCTCCACAGTGTTGGAATTGTAGGCATGCATCACCATGCCAAATTATTGGTTGGCTTTATTTTCTTTAGTTTGTTTTTATAATTCAGTTTTTGCACAATGTCTATCTCAGCTTGCAAAATGGGTATCAAAGTGTTCTGAAACCAGGCTGAACGTCCTTTAATACTCTTTGAAGTTTTGCTCAATAGAAACAAATTGAAGGCATTTGTTGTGATGCTTTTTGCCTTGTCTCCATTTAAGAATGAGTTTTTTAAAAGTGCTTCTTGTGGATGGCTGTCCTTTAAACCATCTCACTGGGACACCGTCTGCAGTGACAGACGTAGCCATGACCTGGAGGGGGCATGCTGGTGTCCCCATTACCCTTGGGACGTGGATGAGCAGGCCCGTGAGAAGCCTGTGTCTCATGTTCATATGATGCACTCCACCTGGGTCTGTCTGAAATGACAGGCTTTCCTGTAGTATATTTTCTTAAATAGGAAAAGTCATATTTGCCTTTTGATAATGTAGCTTCAAAGTCTGTTTTCAGAGTGCCAGTTTTTTTAGATAGAGTTCAGATTCAATTGTCATGATTTCATGTCGTGTTAGAGCAACACTTTTTCATCGTGTGGCCACTTGCTAAAATCAAAATGAAGCATGACCCAGAAATGTTAACATCTGTGGGAGTTGGTTTTGCCTTGCTATGACCATGGCAACCAGCACCCCTCATGAAGGCACTGACCTACCTGAATGTGGAACCCTGCACAAATATTTGACTTTCTGCCAGGCAGTGATATTAATGCACATTCCAAGTCTTTACCAGACACAAGCTTCATTGTGAGAAGCTTCCAGTTTCCTCAGTGAGATGTGCCTGCCCTCATTATCCAAATTCCTGGGTTTGGTTTCTCTCCTAAAACTCTTCCCATGGGCAGCTTTCTGAGCAGCACTCCAGTTGATTTTACTGTGATTGTGCAAAGTCTCTTCCCATCCTTCTTGTTGCCAGGAGTTCTGTGTTTGAGGTACTCAGGATGAATGGTCTCCTGTGTTCCTGCTCTGTGCAGCATTCATGGTGGGCATTTAGCCACTGCTATTCTGTGATGGCTGCAAGTTACCCTGGGCAGGAGTAGGCACTTGGGCTCCTCTGTGTCAGTTCTTCCTCTGCTCTTGTTCATAACTGTGCTTCCTAGAAATCAAGTCACTCTGCTCATGGGTTTGGGCTGGCTGAGTTTGAGGAATTATTGCTAGAGATTAAGCTGCCACCTTATAGGACACCCTCTCAGAAGAACACTGCTTCAGCTGGGTCCTTTGAAAATACAAGTGAGGATCTGGTGACTTTGTGTGTCTTACTTCTGCCCCGTGTTGCTGGAGTTTGCTTCTTGTCCCTCCCGGGAACAGGACAGAGCCTACATAGCAGGAGCCCTTCCCCTCTCCTCGTAGAAGGAAATGGGGTAATGCCAGGGCTGACTAAGGCACACACTTGGCTGTGTCCCTCTGAGACACAGCTTGTCCTTTCTTCAACTTGTCCTAACTTTGGGTATCAGAGAGATTTATTGTTTCAACTGGGTGCACATCTGTTTTGTTTCCTATGACTCTTCTTGGTGGCATCAGCTCTGTAACCAGCTGAGTAACTCGCTTCAGGTGTTGGTAGCTTGTTTTCCTAGGGACAGTGGGTTCTTACCCCAGAGTCCCATCAGCACTCTTTTTCTGGCTCCCTGAACCCTCAGTGTCCAGGTTGAGCTTGCTTAGTGTTAGTCTGTGTATGATTCCTTAGTCAGAAACTTTTCAGTGGACACATGCTCACCTTCCCAAACACATGTTGTGCCCTCCCTGGTAGTGAGTCCTATACTCTTGCATATGTGTTCACTTACATTCCATTGCCTCAGATTCCCTCTGCAACTCCCTTTATGGTGATTTTTGTCTTTTATGTCTATCTTGCACTTTTTCAGATCCATTCATTTGGCAGTTTATCCTAGGGCATTGTTTAACTCTAACTCAGCTGTAGTATCTTTAAAAGCCTGGATTTTAAAAATACTTCTATTGAAATACATCCCTTGGAAGAGCACACTTATCAGAATCATGAACTGACCACACTGGGAAACCAGCAGCCCAGTGAAAACAGTATCATTAGCCCTATCAACCCAGTGGTCCCCTGGTTGCCTCCTCCAGGGCAGCTGCTCCCTGTCCCTAAGGCACGGAAGAGCCCTGGCTGCTCTGTGCTCCATGCTCTGTCTCATCTGCCTCTGGTGCCTGTGCTCAGCAGTGACTGTCTCCCATGCTGCTCTGTGAGGCTGTGGGCTGTGGACGCTCACTGCCGTACAGTGTGTTCCACCATTTGCTTTTGAGCCTCTTGAGGCTCTGTGTTCTGATGGTAAGCACACTTTCAGGGGCTGAGGAGTTGCAGAGCAATGACCAGCATGGTGTGCATGCACAGATGTTCAGATGCTGTGGTGAGTGCACCTGACCCTGGACATATGGTGAGGTCGAAACCCAGCAGGCATCCAGCTAGGTCACCTGCATGTGAGGTCTGTGCAGGTCCCCGGCCTGAACTCCTATGTCCTCACAGAACTCACTGTTCCTGGAGACTCTGTTTTAGTTTTTGTTCCAGGTGCCTCATCACTGTGGTCCTGATACCAGTCACCCATGGAGATGTCACCCTCACTAACCCAGCTTTTGGATGGTAGTGCAAAGTGTTGTTAGCTTCCTTGGAGTATAAAGTATATTAAGTTTCATGCTTTTGAAACTTGAATTATGAAAGAGCTTTTTCTATTTTTTTTCCCAACAGTTGGATATTCTAAAAATCAAGCAATTGCACAGAGCTCGGGGTCTTACCTTTGCTTTTTGGATTCAGTAAGTAACTGTTTTATTTACAATGGATTTATGTATTTTGGTTGAATAAAGATGTAAAATCTTTTCTTATCATTTTCTAATATAATCAAACTTAAAAAGTTAAGGTTGTAACTAGGTGTGGTTCTATGGGCCTATAATCCTAGCACTCGGAGGCTGAGGCAGGAAGGCTCTGTAAAAAAGAAAAAGAGTTGGTGAATTGTTGCTGCTGCTTAATTGATGTTACACTTAATAAGTTAATAATTAACAATAAATAAGATTAGATAAAAATATCAAATTTTACCACAGAGAACATATTAACAAAATGAAGGTTTTTTGTCTTTTTTAATTTTTTATTTAAAGAAAGAAAGAAAACAAAATAGAAAAAGGTAGAATTTTACAGAATCCCCAAAAAAGGAAAAATTAACACTAAGAAATCGCTAGTTGATACATAACATTGTCATCTTAGAAATAGTTGTTCCAGTTACAAAATCAAAGCATAAAAAGTGGATAGACACAGTTCAAATCATTCTGTTCAGTGATCCAACAAAAATTAGTAATATGATCATTTATCTTACACAGTTATACATACAGTTATATCCTTTAGAGGACTTTCCTTCCTCTTTCATTTTTACAAAATCTGTTATACATTTTGGATCTTATTACTTTTTCAGTTTTTATTATTTTTTTACTCTAGAAGAGACAATGTGATGTTTACTATTGTGAGTCTGGTTTATTTCACTTATGAGGATAGCCTCAAATTGCCTCCAATTACCTGTAAAGGCCTCAAGATCATCCTTTTTTATATCTGAGTAATATTCCATGGTATAAAAATACCACATCTTTTTTATCTACTCTGTGGTTGATAGACATTTTGGTTGTTTCCAAGATTTAGCTATTACAAATTGTGCTGCTATAAACATAGGTGCACATATATCACTGTGACATGACCTTTTTGATTTTTCTGGGAAAATGCCAGGAGGGGAATAGCTGGATTGAATGAAACTTCCAATCCTAGTTTATTGAGGAATCTCTGCACTGATTTCCACAGTGGTTGCACCAGTGTGCAATCCCACCAACAGTGCAAAAGTTTCCTTTTTCTCCAGATCCATATCAACATTTGTTATCAGCTGATTTCACGATGGCAGCCATTCTTTCCAGGGTGAGATGATATCTTAGTATTATTTTAATTTGCATTTCTCAAATGACCAGTGATAGTGAGCATTTTTTCATGTATTTATTTGTCATTTGTATGTTTTCATCTGAGAAATATGTGTTCATCTCCAATGCCGATTTTTGGAGAGGATCTTTGAATTTGGAGGGCTTGATATTTTTCAATTTTTTTATATGTTCTGAATATAAGTCCTTTGTCCAAGGGATTGTCAGCTAAAATTCTTTCCCATTCTGTGGGTTTTCAAAAGAATGTTGGTGATTTCTTTGGAAGTGCAAAAACTTTTTAGTAATATGAGATCCCAGTTGTTGATTCTTTGAAGTATTTCCCTTGCGGTTTGTGTTTTATTCATGAATTCTCTTCCTACCCCTATGTCTCCAAGATTTCTACCTACCTTGTCTTCCACTAGATTTAGTGTTTCTGTTTTAATATCTAGGTCCTTGATCCATTTAGACTTTAGTTTAGTGTATGGTGATAGGCATGGGTCTAGTTTTAGTCTTTGGCATGTGGCAAGCCAATTTTTCCAATGCCATTTATTAAAGAGGCTCTCTTTTTTCCAGTGAACATGTTTAGCCCCTTTGTCAAAGGTGGCTGAGTATCTTTATAGCTGAGTGTCTTTGTAGTTGTGTTTGCATCTTCTAATCTGTTTCATTGATCCTCAGGTCTATTTCTTTACCAGTACCATGTTGATTTTATCACTGTGGCTTTGTAGTATAGTTTCAAGTCAGGAATTGAGATGCCTCCTGTCTTGTCTTTGTTGCCCAGAATCGCCTTTGCTGGTCTAGGTTTCTTCTGTTTCCAAATGAATTTTAGGAATATTTTCTCTAGATCTGTAAGGTATGCTAATGGTATTTTGATTGGGATTGCATTAAATCTGTATAACAGTTTTGGGAATATGGCCATTTTCACAATGTTGGTTCTTCCTAACCAAGAGCAAGACCATTTTCTAATATCCTCTTCAATCTCCTTTTTTACAGTAGTATAATTTTCAACATATAGGTCTTTTACATTCTTGGTTAGATTTATTCCTAAGTATCTTATTTTTTTAGATGCTATTGTGAAAGGTGATATTTCCATCATTTCTCTCTCAGTAAGTTTTTTGTTTGTGTAGAGGAATGCTATTGATTTTTGAGTGTTGACTTTATATCCAGCTACACTGCTGAATTTGTTTATTATCTCTAGTAGTCTTTTAATGGAGTTTTTGGGGTCTTCTATGGAAAGTATCATGTCATCTGCAAATAATGATAACTTAATTTCTTCTTTTCCTATCTTTATTCCTTTTATTTCTTTCTCTTGTCTGATTGCTCTGGCTAGTTTTTCCAGAACTGTATTGAATAGGAGTAGTGATAGTGGACATCCTTGTCTTGTTCCTGATTTTAGAGTGAAGGCTTTCAGTTTTTGTCCATTTAGTATAATGTTGGCTGTTGGTTTGTCATAAATGGCCTTCATGAGATTGAGGTAGATACTATCTATTCCAAGTTTCTGTGGGGTTTTTATCGTGAACAGGTGTTGGACTTTATCGAAAGCTTTTTCTGCATCTATTGAGATGATAATGTGATTTTTATTTTTGGCTCTGTTGATGTGGTATATTACATTTATTGATTTACATATGTTAAATCATCCCTGCATTCCTGGAATAAATCCCACTAGGTCGTGGTGTATAATATTCTTGATGATTTGCTGCATTCTATTTGCCATTATTTTATTGAGAATCTTTGCATCAATGTTCATTAGTAAGATTGGCCTATAGTTCTCCTTTTTGGTTGGATCTTTTTCTGGTTTTGGTACCAGCGTGATATTTTCCTCCAGGAATGAGTTAGGGAGGATTGCTTCTCTTTCAGTTTCATTGAAGAGTTTAAGGAGTGTTGGCATCACATCTTCTCTAAATTTCTTATAGAATTCGGCCGTGAATCCATCAGGCCCTGGGCTTTTCTTTGTTGGTAAGTTTTTAATCACATTTTCAATTTCAGTAGCTGATACCGGGTTGTTCAAAATTGTTTTATCTTCTTGATTGAACTTTGGTAGTTCATACGTTTCTAGAAATCTGTCCATTTCCTCTATGTTTGCCACCCTATGTGATTTTTAAAGTAGGTGTTCATGATCTTTTGAATTTCCATGGGATCTCTAGTAATTTCCCTCTTTTCAGTCCTTATTGCATGAATTTGAGTTTTTTTCTTTCTTTTTCTTGATAAGGTTGGCTAGAGGTTTATCAGTTTTGTTTATTCTCTCAAAAAACCAACTCTGATTCATTAATTCTTTGTATTGCTTTTTTAATTTCAATTGCGTTAATCTTTGCTCTGATCTTTACAATTTCCTCTTTTCTATGGGATTTGGATTTGACTTGCTCTTCCTTTTCTAGAAGCTTGAGATGTAACATTAGGTTGTTTATTTGTGCTCATTCTTTTTTCTTGAATTGACAATTTATTGCTATATATTTTCCTCTTAGGACTGCTTTCATTGCATCCCACAGGTTATGGTATATCTGCATTTTCATTGAATTGTAGGTATAGTTTTATTTCTTCTTTAATTTTACCTGCAACCCACTGGTTGTTCAGAAGGTTATTTAATTTGTATGTATATATGCAGGTTTTGCAATTTTTTTGCCATTGATTTCCAGTTTCAGTGCACTATGGTCAGATATTATGCATGGGATAATTTCAATCCCTTTGCATTTGCTTAAGAATGTTTTATGGGTTAATATATGGTCTATTTTAGAGAATGTCCCATGTGTAGCTGAGAAGAATATATATTCTGATGTGGTTGTGTGGAACACTATAAACACCCACTAAGTCCATTTGCTCACAGGTATGATTCAGTTCTGTTATTTCTTTGCTGACTTTTTGTCTAGTTGATCTGTCTCTCTGTGACAGTGGGGTGTTAAGGTCCCTTTTAATCATTTTAAGTTTGAATTTCACTTTGTCTACAAACAGAATAGCTACCCCTGCTTTCTTCTGGGTTCCTGTAGCATAGAAAACTGTTTTGCATCTTTTGACTTTTAATCTATTAGTTTCCTCTTGAGTCAGTCTTATATATAGCATATTATGGGATCCTGTTTCTTGATCCATTCTGTCAATCTGTTTCTTTTGATAGGTGAATTGAGGCCATTTACATTTTTGGATATAGCTGATATGTACTGGTTCAACTTTCTCACGTCATGTTCCTGTTGTTTGTTTTCTGCTTTTCCCCCTTGTTTAATTTCTTGCCTTATTTGGTAGTTTCTTTCTGTTGTTGTTCTGGAGATTGTGGTCATTTTTATCTCTGTCTAGCATGTCTTTCAGTACTCTTTCTAGAGTTGGTTTGGTGGATATGAACTTCTTCAGTTGTTCTTTGTCATGGAAGTATCTTGTTTCTCCATTAAATATGAAAGACAGTTTTGCTGGGTACATCAGTCTGGGATGAAAGTTGTTTTCTTTTAGGGCTTGAAATACTTTACTCCAAGCTTGTCCTAACTTGAAGGTTTGCGCTGAAAAGTCTGCCATGATTCTAATGGGCTTTTCTTGATAGGTGAGTTGTGTCTTTTCTCTAACAGCTTTTAGTATTCTGTTTTTACGCTGTATGTCTGGGATCTTAATTATTTTATGTCTGGGTGTAGATTTGTGTTGGTTGTGACTGTTTGGCATTCTGTATGCCTCACTTATCTGCATATCAGATTTTTTCCCCATGTTTGGGAAATTTTCTGCTATTACTTCTGTGAATAGTTTACTGATCTCATTCGTGTTGACTCCCTCATCTTCATTAATGCCTATTATTTTTATATTGTTTCTCTTGGCATCATCTTGAAGCTGCTGGATTGTCCTTTAATGCTGCTTTGTTGTTTTTAAAAGTTCTACCCTTTCATGATTACTACCTGTGATCCTGTCCTCAAGGTCCAAAATTCTATCCTCAGCTTCATTTAAACAATTTTACCAGCTTTCAATAGAATTTTTTGTTTCTTGGATATCTCTTTGAATTTGTTTCATAGATTCTCTCTTGTTTTCTATATTGTTCATTCAAGGTTTCAACCAATTTCCCATGCTCCTGTATTTTTTTTTTTAATCTATCTCTTCTCTAGCAATGCTGAGCAACTTGTTTACTAAAGTTGTTATTTCTGTCTTTACATAAGAAATTATTTCTCATTTGATTTTGTCTATAGCCTCATGGATTTTTTTTTTATTTAATTTGCTATCTTTTCAGAGATTTCTGGTGTATGACCTTTAAAGTCCTCTGTTTCACTGTCACCTATTCTTCCTCCTGATGGACTAGATGTTTGAGATTTCATTTTGCTTTTTCTTTTTGTCATTTTCATTTTTGGGCTAATATTTGGTTTTTCAATCCCAATAGTCACAAGTATTTGTATTATGTATCTTAGGGTCCTACTGTGTGGTTAATGTTTGTCTGATTATTGAGTACCACAATGAAGAGGAGGGTCAGTCACCTGAATTTTTTCTGTGGGTCCTGTTAGATGAGTTCTGTATTCTTCCTGGGCTGACTAGCCTAGGAATATTGATGTAAGTCAATTCTTAGTTCCTGCTGTTGCTATATCTTCAGGTTATTATAGGACACCAGATCTCCCTGTCTATAGTGTTTGTCTTCAGTGATACCCTGCTGTGTCACTGGGTGTCTCATAAGCCCTTTTAATTTTCTCCAGTTTGGGGGAGCCCTTATTGACACACTCCTCAACCTGTTCTCTGTGTGGAGGAAGGAGTCACCTACACCCTTGCCAAGCTCTTCAAGGTCTGACAGCTGGGGGAGTGCTTTGCTACTGCTCCTTTTTACCTTCTGAAGACCTCTGTTTTTGGGGCAGACTCACCATACTGACTGAAGCCTGCTGAGGTCTTCTGTTTGGGTGAGTGGTTCCTGAGTCTCCCATCAACCCAGCATGGTTAATCCACTGCAGTTCAAGGTTCTGGGAAGGAGAGTGGGGGCTGAACATCAACAGCAATACTTGGTCCAGGAGGTGGGAGGGTCGCTGAGGGCAGTGGACCGGTGGCGCAGTGCTGTGGGCTGGCACAGGGTGCACAGGAAAAGGCGTGCCGGTGCAGGAGAGGTCCATCCAGGGGCGACACAGCCTGTTTTTTGTCTTTTTGAGACAGGGTCTTGCTATGCAGTTTGGGCTGGCCTTGGGCTCACTTTGTAGCCCAGGCTGGTCTTAGACTTGCAAACAGTTCTCCTGCTTTAGCCTCCCAAATGCTGGGATTACAGGACTGCACTACCATGTCTGGCAACAAAATGAAGTTAAACTGGCATCATACAGGCAAATGTGATACTTAAGAGATTAACGTTTCTGCTGGATGAATTGCCAGTGGTAGATACATGACTATCCCATTGGAGGCTTCTCTCTCCCAGGATGGGACTGTCCCATGCCACCCAATAACAGTCATGAATATACCACTGGTACTTCAGAACCTCCCAGCAGCGAGACGTATGAATTATGGCCCATTGTAAACTTGTTAGTAACCATAAATGGAAATAGCTCATGAAGAAAACACAAGGAAAACTTGGAGTGGAGGCTCAGATGAAGACATGCAGGTAACAGGTGAACATCCACAGAGGTTCAAGTGAGACTAATTCTAGACATTTCAATTTTTAGTCAAATGTAAATTAGTGAGATACTTCTAAACATCAAATTAATAACTCATTTTTAAAATGTAGTCACTCTGTATTTCAAAAAGCAAATTGGTGTGTACCATGTTGACAGTGTGATAGTGCATTTTGTTCAAGAACTTTAAAAATACCAAGCCCTCGACTCCCAGATTTCATTGGTAGGTATCTGGGGAAAATGTGTGTGCACAGGGAGCTTTAGGTTATTTACTGTGACAGGATGCTGTAAACAAACTGATCTGTGGTGCAGGGAACTGGCAGGCACACCACTAGTAGGATAGACAGTGGTGGCAGTTGAGTGAGAACACAGGGAACCTTGTACATGTAGTCAACACGCTCAACCCAGGACTTCTCCGTGTCATTGTAAGGGAGACTGTGGGAGCCTCTGAGCGTATTCCATCCTCCCTGCACAGGCTTATACAGGTCAGAGCTCTTCTCTTGGCCTCCAAAGCCCTGAGGTCTGCTCTGGCCCAACCAAATGTTTTCTCATCTCATGCCACCTTAGCTCTGACCCTTGATGACCCCATGCCTCTGTGGAGAGGCTGTGCGGGCCAGTTGGGACAGTACGTCAGACAGCCCTGCTCCCAGAACAAAGCCCGACTGCCAACAGGTGTGGGGGTCTTCCTGTTCTTCCTCCTGCTCTTTTCTGAAACCAGAATGCCCAGCTCTTCTAGTTTCCTTGCACAGAATATTCCACCTCTCTCCTGATCCTCCAGCTCTTTCTTGACCCTCTGGGGCTCCCAGCTCACATTCAGACTTTTCCTACAGCATTCTCTGCAAAAAATAACACCTACCACGTTGAAGTGTGTGCTTTCCATTGCCTCTGGGTGGTGTACCATGGTGTTCTTTCTCTTCTGTTTATGAGTGTTCTTTTGACTGTTGGGCAGTTTACAGCAGCAGTGACCTTTGAGGTTGTGATGGTAAGAGATTAGAAGCTGCCTTCCTCTCAGTATTTTAAGATTTCCCCAGTATGAAGTTTCCCAGCTTGAGCAGCTCTGTTTCCTTCTTGGGCTCAAAGTGAAGAGAAAATTCTGGAGTCATTCTTTCCCATCCTTCATGGTTCTTTTTGTTCACAAGAGGTCTGGATAAAAAGGCAGACAGAGAGGCAATGCAGGAGAATTGTCAGGCAGGTACACCTGGTCGGGTACTGGGTGAGCCAAGGACTAGTGATCACTTAATAAAGCTGGTGGTGGGGCCTTGACATTAGACTTGGGATCCCTGTTAACCTTCGGGGCATGCAGAGGACAGAGCAAGTTAGAATCTGGCCAGGTCAAGCTCAGAATTCAGGACAGGGTGAGGAGTTCAGAGACCTAGAGGACAGTACACTGCTACTGAGAGGAAACACTGCAACTGCAGTGGTGAGCAATGCAGTGCACAAGTTGGACGGGAAACTCTTACTCCCTACTTTAGAATTTTGAATTGTTTTCATGGCTTAGTTGAAGTAAAGTAAATTGATGAAATAGAGATCAGATAAGTTTTGATATGTGATGAACAGCAGTGTTTTGCAGGCCTGTCTTGGCTGTGGTCACAGGGGTAGATGAACCTGTCCATCCTATTTGGGACAGATGGACATGGTGGGCATGAGCGTCTGTTTTTTTATTTAGGGTCTAGCATGGGACACACAGAATCTGTGCAGGGTTTCTGTCTTTGTTATAGTTAAAATAACAGGGAAAACCCACAAAAACAGCATATAAGGAAGGGGAGCCCAGGCAAAAGCAATGAATGAGAAAGAAATGAGAATTCAGGAGGGAGTGTAAGCTACTTGGGTTTAAAGGAAGGCTGACTCAAGTCTCAGAGAAGCATCTGCACACCTCTTTGCCCTCCAGTTTCTCTCTCTTAATGAGCACAAAATGGGTGCAACTTCTACTTAGAGTTGCTGATAGGAAAGGAGGACTTCTTGTGGGAGGTGGACAAGTTGTTGGTATAGGAGTTGCCTGCTTGTGTATACTCCCCCACTGAGGCACAGAGGTGAGAGGAGCTGAAGTTTGGTGGAAGTTGTTCAGCTCAGAAGCCAGGGCCCATGGGGACTGCAGTTTTGATAAGAGTGTACGGCTGCTCTGTAGGATTGAGAAGACAAAAGATTGGGTGTGAGAGGACAAAAAATCCTGGGGTTTGGATTCAGCCCCTGACCTCCCAAGACTAATGCCCTGCGATGCTGGAAGTGCCACACACAGAGCCTCTGTACTCCCAGCCCCAGCAGTGCTCTTCCAGGGGAACCTTGCCATGGATGTCCCTGTTTGGGGGCCTCCTGGTTGCCTTCCATCAGATACCTTAGCTTTGCTTTGCTCCTTTGCTGATTGGTTCATCACTGTACCCTGGTGAGAGCAGCATCTGCCTGTGAGGGCTCCATGAGGCCAGTGCCTGGGCACCCCTCCCACTTATAGCATACTTATGCGTGTGTGCTATCATGGGCTCCTTATTTTCTGTTGTGTTCAAGAGTCCGTACCACACTTTTTTTTTTTTTTTTTTTTTTTAATCACAGTAGCTTTATAGTATACTTTCAAGTCAGGGGTTCTGGTGCCCCTGTCTTGTCTTTATTGCCCAGAATTGTCTTTGCTATTCTAGGTCTCTTCTAGTTCCAGATGAATTTTAGGATTGTTTTCTCTGATTGTGTGAGATATGCTGTTGGAATTTTGATTGGGATTGCACTGAATCTGTGTAATAGTTTTAGAAGTATGGCCATTTTCACTATATTGGTCCAACCCAAGAGCATGGGATGGCTCTCCATTTTCTAATATCCTCTTCAATCTCTGTTTTCAGAGTGCTGTAGTTTTCAATGTAGAAGTCCTTTGCATCCTTTGTTAAATTGATTCCTAAGTATTTCATTTTTGGGGGTGCTATTGTAAAAGGTATTTTTCCCTGATTTCTCTCTCAGTGAATTTATTATTTGTGTACAAGATGGCTGTTGATTTTTGAATGTCAACTTTATAACCAGCTACATTACTGAATTTGTTTATTAAATCTAGATGTCTTTTGATGGGCTTTTAGGTGTCTTCTAAGGAGAGTCATGTGATCTGCAAATAACGATAATTTAACTTCTTCCTTTCCTATCTTAATTTCTTTTATTTCTTTCTCTTATCTAATTGTTCCAGCTAAAGTTTCTAGGACTGTGTTGAATAAGAGTGGAGACAGTAGACATCCTTGTCTTGTTCCTGATTTTAGAGTGAAAGCTTTCAGTTTTGTCCATTTAGTATGATGTTGGCTGTTGGTTTGTCAAAGATGGCTTTTATCACATGAGATAAAGACCATGTATTCTAATTTTCTGTAGAGTTTTTATCCTGAATGGGTGCTGGACTTTGTCAAAAGCTTTTTCTGCATCTCTTGAGATGATGGTATGATTTTTGTCCTTGGCTCTGTTAATATGGTACATTACATTTATGGATTTAGGTATGTTGAACCATCCCTGCATCCTTGGGATGAATCCCAGTTGATCATGGTGTACAATCTTCTCGACAATTTGCTACAATCTGTTTGCCAGTATCATACTGAGGATTTTTGCATCAGTGTTCATTAGGGAGATTGGCCTGTAATTCTTTCTTAGTTAGGTCCTTCTGTGGTTTTAGTATCAGGGTAATGCTTGCTTCCAGGAATGAATTTGGAAATATTGCTTCCTTTTCAGTTTCATTAAAGAGTTTGAGAATTAGTAGTGTTAGATCTTCACATTTCTTGTAGAATTCAGCAGAGAATCCACCAGGGCCTGGGCTTTTCTTTGTTGATAGGTTTTTAATTATACCTTCAATTTCATTTATTAATATTGGATTATTTAGAATTTTTATATATTCTTGATTCAGCTTTGGTAATTTATATGTATCTAGGATTCTGTCCATTTCTTCTGCATTTTCCGTCTTATTAGAATACAAATTTTCAAAGTAGGTAGAGATGATTTTTTTGATTTCTTCAAGTCTGTTGTGATTTTGCTCTTTTCATTCCTAATTGCATGGATTTGAGTCTTTCCTTTTTTTTGATGATGTTGGCTAAAGGTTTGTCAATTTTATTTAATTTTTCAAAGAACCAACTCTTCGACTCATTGATTGATTGTATTGTTTTTTTAGTCTCTAGTGTGTTAATTTCTGCTCTGATCTTTATAATTTCTTCCTTTGTACAAGCTTTTGATTTAGCCTGCCCTTCTTTTTCTAGAAGTTTAGGTTCAACATTAAGTTGTTTATATGTGCTGTCTCTGTTTTCCTGATTCGGGTATTTACTGCTGTAAATTTCCCTCTTAAAGACTGCTTTCATTATGTCCTACAAATTCCAGTATGTTGTGTTGTCATTATCATTCAACTGTAAAAGCTGTCTAATTTCTTCAATTTTATCCGTGACCCTTTGGTTGTTCAGTTGGGTGCTGTTTAATTTCCACATGTTGATAAAGTTCTTATGGGTTCCTTTGACATGGATTTCTGTCACCTGATAGTAGGCGTTTGATAATTTCAATTCCTTTGCATTTACTTAAGCATGTTTCATGAGCCAGTATAACATGGGCTGATATAACCATCGATAGTTTCTGTTTCTGTTTCCCATCCAGCTTGTCACTGCAGGTATGGGGAAGTATGAATATAGGGACAGACAGAAGAGAAAGTGCCTTCTTCACACACTTGCTGAGAGCAGAACTCAACTCTGTCTTTGAACTCAACTCAACTTTGTCTTAGGTGGTTTGAGACAGGAGCCTCTGACCACAGGGTGGGGTAGTTATTGAAAGATTTCTGCATAATGCTATTTTCTCTGTGTTGATACGAACAGAATACTTGTCAGTAGTTTATTAAATGTACATGTTGCCAGGTGGGTGAGAAAGTATCTCTGTATCACACACCACTTGGTTTTTATCCATCACTGCACATAATTATTTAGAAAAAAAAATTAAAGCTGGGTGTAGTAGCACACACCTGAATCCCAGCACTTTGGGAGGCTGAGGTGAGAGGATTACAAGATGTAGCTCAGACTCAGACTAAGCAATTTAGCAAGACCCTATCTCGAAAAAAAAATTTTTTTTCAAAAGACTGTGTAGCTCAGTGTGAAACCCCTGTAGTTAATCTTCACTACCACACACACACACACACACACATGCATGCACGCATGAAGGGAGGAAGGAGAAAGAACAGAAGGAAGGAATTGCTAGGCAATGTCTGCGACACTAGGCTGTGGTGCCCAGGTATATGTGGAGCCCCTGAGACACACAGAGTGGAGGAAAAACCAGGGCACAGCAGTGTGGGACACAGGGTTTGTAATGCATCTCTCTGCCATCATTGAGACTTCTGCCATTAGCTCCCCAAGTCACTTTTCCTGCTGTGTAGCTAGTGGTATGCAGGGAACTACATGGTTTTGTGAGAATATGCTAGTAACAGTTGTTTTTAAAGATGCTCTGCTGGATTTTAAAAAGTCAGATTTCCTTTGTCTGTGAGAGTGTATTGGGGTTAATACTCTTCCTCTGTTGACTTGCATCTCCTGCAGAGGATTGCTTTAAACATGTATCACCTGCTTGAGTGTGCATGACTCTATGTGGTGCATTCTCCTGCTGCCTTTGCGCCTGACAGTGTGAACTGTGCATGACCTTGTTCATGTGGAGCCCAGCTGAGGGTGTCCTCGCATAGGGAAGGTTGGTGGGGTTTGAAGAGCCCACAGCCAACCCATATCAGTCAAGCCACCTCCTTTTCTTTCAATTATATTCACACTTTTGTTTCCAGAGAGAAAAATCATGGGCTGTGTTTGAGACCCAAGGCCTGGATTGATTTTAGGGACTCGGGGCAAGACCATATGACTTCAAAAAGGCTAGGGTCATGCTGACCAAAGCAGATGACATCCTCGATTCAGAAGAGGATGCTCTTCTTACTGGACTGTTGCAGTTGATAAAGACCCATGTGTATAGGTGCCTCCATTTCTGTTCTTGCAAGAAATATTATTTGTTTTTTTCAGAAAGGTTTTTCTTGTAAAAAGGAAAACTGAAAAATTGTCCAACAAGGAGATTGTGTGTACCCTGAGAAATCTCAGTGCAATAGGTGCCCAGTACTTTCTGAAGTGCCCACAGTCAGAAGCACTGTATTTGCCCCTCTTTCATCAGCACCTTAATATGTTATTCTTGGCACACCATGTGCGTGGCTCCTGCTGAATGCCACTAAACCTAAGTTTTTAAAGAAAGGGATGAATGCCCCAGACAGTAGTGAGCTTTGAAGTACTTTTCATTTTGCAGAGTGTTTTCATGTCAAAATCTAGGGAAGGGAAATAACCCTAGCATTTGTTCAGCTGTGCCTGCAGAGCACTGGTTCCAGAAATCACTGGCCAGGGATGGAGCTTTCAGAGAGTGCAGGATTGTGGACCCACTGCAGGTATGTAAGGCCCAGTCTCAGGCAGTGCTGTTTCTAACTAGCCTCAAAGAGACTTAAAGCTCATACCCCACTTCCCTGTCTCCGTGTCACTGTGTCTCTGCCCCTTTTAACCAGGCTCCGTGAGAGCAGAGACGTCTCTCTTTGCATCCCCAAGGCACCACTCAGAGCTGGTCAGACATTTGCAGAATGCTCATCCTGACATCTGTGGGCTGAGAAGCTTTTGTTTGTGCCCCAGTGTGGAATGTGTGGGTATCATTGAAACATCAAGAGTCTTGCGGCAGCAGTGTCTAAATAAATTACTTGCTGAAGAAGATGGGGTGAGAGACTAGAGGAGCCTGCACAGAGGAGAGAAACCTCTGGTCTTCCTCAAGGAGAAAAATCAAAGGATAATTCAGAAGTATTTATGCCTTTTTTTGCGAGAGTCTGGGACACCAGCTCAAGTTCCATTCTCACCACATGAGCCCAAGAGTGCAAACCAGACCATCTTGGGCCCACATGGACATTGGCAGCAAACACTCCTGACTGCTGTGTGGCCAGTCTCATTGTGGGTGGCACTGATTGATTCTACTAGGAGAAGAGGGATGTAGGGACTAGCAAGAACCTGGAGGCCCACACCCTGCTGTTGAAAGACCCAGCAAAGGGTAGAAGTGCTGGAGACTACGACAGAGTGGGCAGAAGTTGAGTGAGTCCTCTGAAGAGATGATTCTGCATTTCCCAGGAAAGGGGCTCTTCATAAGCCGGTAGGATGACTTGGGGCAGATCTCAGGTTCCTTCTGTAAGGTGGAGCTGATACCTAGTGCTGGTGGCTTCCAACTGAGGAATGCTCCAGTTCTGGCCCCTTTGTTCTCCATGTTGGAATCTTGGTGGCAGAAGGGATTCTTCCTGTCTTTTCATTTAAAGGGAATTCCTTTCTTTACTCCCCCCCCCAGGCGCATTCAGTCATCTGCTCTTTTACAAAAGGGTTAGAAGCCTGTGTTGGGGGAAAGATGTCTACACACATACAGAAGATTGAATCTAGAGCCTATTTCTTACTGTGTACTAAAATAAAATTAAAATGAGTCAAAGGTCTAAGTATTATTGTTGCAGGAAAATTCCCAAGGCAACCAAACTGAAAGGAAGACTGTTGCGGGCTAATTCCACAAAGGCAACAGCACTGAATTTACAGAGAGCTTAGTTTATATGAAATTAAAAGTGGGAGCCGAGCATGGTGGCACAAGTCTATAATTCTAGCATTTGGGAGGCTGAGGCAGGAGGATTGTTGCAAGTTCGAGACTAGCCTGGGCTACACAGTGAGCTCAAAGCCAGCTTGAACTGCATAGTGAGACCCTGTCTCAAAAAGACACGGACATAACACACACAAAAAAAGAATTTAAAAGTGGGAGGTACAAAGCAAGTGACAAAAACAATACATAATTGGTTACATACATTGAGTCATATAGGCAGGCTAGTTTTGAATAGATTTGTTGAAACAAATCAATTGTTTATAATAATATAGAAACACTTGGGAATAAGGGGACCTCTTACAGAGTGAGCATAGTTAAGCATGTTACTATAATATAGAAACATTTCAGGGAGGGAGCCCTTACAGGGTGTCCTTGACTAGCCCAGGGTACTGTAAGGTATAGACAGTTACTCTGACTCATTGTTTATAAGAGGTATGAAGCTGGGCTTTAGACACTCTCAAGGTCAGAAACTTGTTCAGAGACCTCTAATTGCTCCCTATGAAATACCTATAAGTTTCTATTTTATAATCATATTCTTATATTATAATCGTGTCCCAACATTATAATAGGAACACATAGCTTGCTTGAAGATATATGCATAGGTAAGGACTTTCTGAATAGAATTCCAGTTATTCAAGAAATACCATCAAGAATCAACAGATTATTATATTAAATTATTATAGTAAACTAAAACGCTTCTACACAGCAACAGAAACAACCAACAAAGTGAACCTACAAAACAGGAAAAAAATGTTGTTACTTACACTTCAGGTAGAGGATTAATGTCTACAATATAGAAAGAATTCAAAAACATTAGATCTCCCCAAAGTAAATTAGTCAATTAAAAAAATGTGCAGCTGAAATGAATAGACACCTCCTAGAAGTACAAATACAATGGCACCTCAGTTCCCCAACTCAATTTTCTATGTGATTCTGGTCACAAACCAAACTGGAGGAGAACCATATCAGATTTCCTCATAAGGTCAGTGTTGAACCTAACCATTGAATTTGATTCGGGTTTCATCCAAATCAGTTTGATAGTAGAATGTGAAAGAATCAAAGTACTGTACAGGAAAAAAAAGTCAGTATTGCTGGCCATTAGGATATGCAAATTCAAACAACACTGAGATTTCATCAATCTAGAGTGGCTATTTTAATTCTAATGGCTGTTTCTAAACTAGAAATCAAATAACAAATGCTGATGAGGCTGTGGGGAAAATGGAACCCTTTTGCATTATTGATGGGAATGTAAAATAGTACAATCACTACGGAAATCAGTATGGAGATACCTCAAAAAACTAAAGCTAGAAATTCCATTGGACCTGGCAAAGTATCTTTCCAAAAGAGTTAAAGACATTATATTGAAGTGACACATGAATACCCATGTTTATAGCAGCACAACTCATAATAGCCAAATCTTGATAGTGGCTTGTATATTTACCAACAGATGAATGGATAAAGAAAACATGGTATTTATACACAGTGGAGCATTACTCTGGTGCAAAGGATAGATTTGAGTCATTTGTGGGAAAATGAAACCATGAGACCAAATAAATCAGATACACAACCATAGATATTATATGGTTTCCCTTATGAGAAACCCAAAGTATAAAGAAATTAAAGAGCAAAATAAGACAATAGGAAACAGGAAGATAGATGTTTTGCAAATGGAAAGACAACCAACCAAGAGACAGAGGGAGAGAAGAGGAAGGGGAAGTTAAAAGAATTAAGTTGTGTTTTGTACATGTCCAGCTGACCATAAAAAATGTCATTGTAATGTGCTGTAAACATATATAAAATTGTTAGGTTTCCTGGTGCAATAGTGAGGCAAAAAGAAAAAGAGTCCTTTCTTAACATGCAGAGAGGAATGCACAACTCATGGGGCTGGGCTGGTCTTCTAGCCAGATACAGAGGGTTGAAGGTTATATGACTTTTGGCCAGAGGCAGAACTTGGGGTGGGTGTTGATGACACGTGAGGAAATGATTTGAATTTTCTTCATGAGCACAGGAAAGGAAATAGGAAGTTGTATTCAGGGCTAAGGGAAGGAGGAGGAGGAAGTGGTCATCAGGAAGGTAAGCTATTGTTTTTGTTTTGGCCTTGTGCTACTCTAGACCACTATGGTTATATTCAGTAATTTATGTTAGGGCAGAAACCTTTCATTCCCTTTTTATTAAGAAACGGTGATGACTCTGATTCCTGCTGAATGGGGGGGGGTGTTGTGTTGGACGTTGGGGAGGTTGATAGTTAATACCCACCTGGTACCAGATGTTTCAGCCAGGACAAGGAGTTCCATGCTCACCTCCTAGATTGGAGAAATCTCAAAAAAAGTATAAAAAGACAAAGTGCTATGAGGAGGCAGGTCATTATAACTAAAGGTTCCAGGAGAGATAGAAGGAAGGGTACCCTAAGCCAAGTGTGTTGCTCCACCAGGACCATGGTGAGAAAGAATAGCTATAGCCTATCTGTTGGCATTTGTTGTCTAGGTAGTTGTAGAGACCTTTTGCCTTGTCCATGACAGTTCCTGACTCATTTATAAAAAAAACAACATTCTTCTCCCAGCATAGCATATGTACCTTCCTCTTGCTGTAAGGACATCTAGAGCTTGTCGGTTCTGCAAAGTAACTGCCACAATGCTCTTTATTTGGTTTTTGGAGTGAGTGGATGGCAATGGTTATGTCATGTATCTGTTGGTAAAGCTCCAGGGAGAAAAGATGGGCTGCCATGCCTATTCCCCCATCCCGAGGCCAGCTCCAAGTACAGAGAGAATACCTGTACCAAGTACTCGAATGTAGACAGCCCTTGTTTCCCAGGTGAAGTTTGTGTCATGGAATTGGGATAGAAAAGAGGTTTCTATGGCCTGCTGAGAATTTACCGTTAGGTCCAGAACTAAAAGGATTAGGGTATAAGACCCTGTAAGGCCATTAGTCCATAACAGTGGACAGTTAACTAGTATAGCCAACAATCATCAGAAGGTATTAGTGATTTGAGCTTTTTTTGTAGCTAACGTATTACTATGACCTCGTATTATACCCCTTGAAGGATGTTCAAGACCAAGTTAAGGTGAGACCTGTATTAAATTTAAGTAATCCCTTGCTATCTATCAAGTTAGGTCCTCAGGATTTACCTTTAACCATGTACAGCACCTCTTAGCTCTACTGTCAGTGTCAGCCATCTGGATGAGTCACAGCCATTGCTTGACCAAGTTGCTTTCTGTGAAAGCTTGAGAGATTTTTCTCCTGGTGACTCTTCTTAGGCACACTACACATTGATGATCACTTTTCTCTGTGTTTTACAATCTCCTTGATCAGAAGACTAGGGATTCAATGAGTATTGGATGTTGCACCAGAGATTCTCTTATGTCCTAGGTCCTCATTGGCCTTGGCGGGCGAGGGCCAAAATATTGGCTATCTTCTTAGCCCATCTCTCTCTCTAATTTGGTCTCTAAACCTCAATTGTTGAACATCCGGAGGAAAAGACTGATAACAGTGTAGTACAGTGTAGTAGAGACAATAAGCTTAACATTACTATCCGATCTAAATATCAAGCATCTTAGAACATTAAATGGAAATGTTATTTCCTATTAACTGTGGGTGTTTTAATATTTGAATCTCTATAGA
This sequence comes from Hydrochoerus hydrochaeris, assembly GCA_004027455.1. Classification (NCBI taxonomy): domain Eukaryota; kingdom Metazoa; phylum Chordata; class Mammalia; order Rodentia; family Hydrochaeridae; genus Hydrochoerus; species Hydrochoerus hydrochaeris. The sequence goes on along the minus strand of PVLA01006435.1, from coordinate 14,877 downwards.
ATGTTAACAAAGTTACATATTTTACACAGAAAATTAAAATCAAAACCATACCTAATATTATAGCATGACAGTCATGACATTTTGTAACATATTTGAATTTGCATTTTTGACATAAGATAACTCACTTTTTGGTCAGGTATCCCTATCTAATACATAAGAACCTTTTACCAATACATAAGAACCTTGATTACCTCTAGTGGGGTATACATCTTGTAAGCATTTGTTGAAAGCAGAGGTCTACATCTGAAGCAAAATTCTGTTACCATAGACAATCCGTTTTACATTTTGGAAAACCTGGACATCTGGAAGTATGAATACATTAGTATATCATGGGGTCAATAACAGTCATTTGTCATAGCCATATGAAACCTTTGTATGGGCATCTTTAAATCATAAGCCTTATTGTAACATTTCTTTTGACAATGACAATCTGAACATATTATAATAATATATTTTTATAACTTTAGTTGAGGTGTCTCCATAAGGCTACAGATATCACTGGGGCTTCCAATCAGTGAACAAGAACTAGTTAAATTTTATCAGGTAGCCACTTTCTTATTCATCAACTAAAGCCCTGTCCAATAATCTGTCCCCATCCCAAGGGATTTTGCTTAATCATCTTAATAATTTTTGATGACTTATGAAAAACCCAATCATAACATTTAACCCATTAATTTTTTAAACAAGAGACTCTCGAGTTAGTAATAAACAACAATATGTATTACATTTACATAACCAATTTTAGCATCATTTTGACCAGCTAGCAACCCAGATGGAAGCATGCTTTCTAAATATATAATCCAAATAAACCTTGATTAAATGATCTGAAAATACAAAAGAAAAAGGAAAAGAGAAAAGATTATTAAGCTCAAATGAAAAAGAACAGCTGTTTATAGAATGGAAAAATGGGCAAACATGGACATCTGATCTATATAGATTCAAGCAAACAAGTACACAGAAACAAGTACACAGCTTGTGGCATCCAGGAGAACTCTCTCAGTTCCTGTGGGGGTGCTACTTATACATTTGTATCATGGCCGTTTGCTGAACTAGCTCATTTCTTACAACCCATTTCCTTGGGGCTGGAACACCTGTCCACCTCCAGTACCCTACATACTCAGGGCATTTCTCAGGCACTCTCTGTCACTTAGGCACCCCTGTATGGCTACTTGTACTTTCGGCTCCACATGTGTGAATGATCACTAGTTTAGTTGACTCCCAACAACTGATTACTGTGAGGTAAGGGTGGTGTTTAGAATCACATAAACGTCGTTGTACTGTAAATCATAGCAATTATAAATTCAGACTCTCTTAATTTTTGGATCAGCAGAAAAGGAACCTAATTTATGGTTAATCTGAAATAGGTTGGCAAGGGAAAAAGGAACATGGATACAGGTTATTCCCTTGGCCTGTTCCTGAAGGGAGAATAAGGACTGAGGTTGAGAAGACTGGAGTAGGAAGTGTACATGGCCACCAAGTAGCTAACCACCCAGTAAGCATCTCTGGGCAGTTACAGGGTGATCAACCATGAGATGGCTGCTGGTCACCATGTTACAGGGAAGCACGAGATGGTAACTGGGTGCCTTGTGACCCACAACAAGATAGCTGCTGTCAGTCACATGATGAAAGAAGCACAAGATTGTGACTGGTCATCATGTGACCTGCAATGAGATGGCTGCTGTCAATCACATGACGAGCGACTGCAAGATGGGGGCCATTTACCATGTGGCCTGTCAAGGTGGGCCGTAAATAGGGAAAACTACAAGATGGCAGCAGCCGTCCACGTGACTTGCAGCAAGATGGCTGCCGAGAACCATACGGCATGGGGTCACAAGATGGCGGCCAAACACCATCTGGCTTACTAGGTGGCTGAGAGACACAAGATTAAATGTAGTGAGTGGGGGTGGAGGGATGGTGATGGAGTGGAGGAGGAGGAAGGAGAAGAGGAGCTATTGGGGAATAGATGGCTCAGGTTGAGGAGATTGAGAAGTCTGAGATTGGGGAAAGAAAGTAAAGAAGAGCTAGGTGCTGTTGGTGGTAAGGAAAAGGAAGAGGGTGAAGCAGGAGGCTCAGGAACTTCTGATAGAGAAGGCTGAGGGGTTTGGGCTTGGGGATATGGGGAAGGGGAAATAAAGTCAGGAGATAGTCATCTAAGGGGTTTGGAGGGTAGAAAGGGAAAGAATCTGGTGGAGTACAGTGGGTCAGAAGTAGTTGGTCCACTTTACATGACTGAATAAGAGAGGGGCATGTCCTCAGAGTAAAGAAGGCCTGAACATAAGGGGATTTCTGACCATCTGCCGATGAGATGACAAAAGTTATTTAAATCTTGAAGGATGGAGGGGTCAAAAGTCCCCCCCTTGGGCCATTGTCTGCTGTCAAGTTTTAAGCCAGCCAACCCACTTGGCAGTAAAAGATCAGCTTTTTGGGGTTTAGGGGGTCAAGATTACGAACCAGGCATCCTAGAGGTGTGTTTTTTGTTTTGTTTTTGAGAGCAGAATATATTTATTGAGAGAAAGAAAGCTTCTGTCTGAAGAGAGACAGAAGGGGTCCCAAGTGGGTTGCCCTAGAGGTGTGTTTTTTGGAGAATGGGAAAAAGTATTCCCCATAGCAGCCAAATTAGAGGTGAGCTAGAAGCTACAGCTTAAATAGCCTGGGTCACACTTTTCAAAAGAAGTCATCACCCATTTTGAGAGTGTGACTGAGAGAAAGCCTGTTATCATCAGCTGTCACCAAGAGTGCAGGGTAGCAGTGTGTATGTGTTGCGGGGGGGGGGGGCAGAGGACAAGAGGGTACTAGCTCTGCTTCAGGGACTATGGACAGTAGCCCTGTCCAAAGAACATGAGAGTTGTTATCCCTGTCTGAGAGATGAGCAGGTTTCCTGATGTGAGCTCACAGATTGCTGAGACTGATAAACTGAGACAGAAAATCCCAAACTGAGTGGTGGCTCACCTGTAAGGAATGAGGTGGGTCATTATTGGATGCAGGCTAGCAACAGCAAATTGGTAGGTTCTGGAGGAAAGGAGGGTGGCTCATAGGCAGGGGGCTCAGAACTGGGGGTGACCCCCAAGATCCACACAAACTTCCAATCCAAGTCATAGAACCAAAATGTTAGGTTTTCCAGTATAATAGAGAGGCAAAAAAGTTTCTGAACTGCCTGAATTTAATTACAAAAGGAACTGAAGCAAAGAAAGATGGAGGTGGGGCAGAAGACTTTTTTACATTCTTTTTTTCTTAAATGTGTATTTGTCTTGGTTACTTTTCTCTCATTGCTGGGACAAAATACCTGACACCCAGAGTTAAAGAGGGAAAGATTTCTTTAGCTCACAGTTTGTGGCAGTTGCAGTCCATAATCACCTGGCTCCAAAGCAGATGGTATTGTAAAGGGGCAACCATTCATGGTAGTGGAAGACAGCAAAAGCAGCAAAACCAGAAGGAAGGAACAAACCTCTTTTGTATCCCTTATATTATATGCGGGCTACCTGCTCTAGGTGGGATGTAACATTCATCCAGTTTAAGCACTAGACAATGGACCAGTTAGAAACTCTAGATTCAGTTACCTCTAAAAAGCCTGCCCAGCCTATGACCACATGAGGTTTTGGCGGGACATCCTAACACAAGCCGTAACATTCTACCCTAGTTTCACAAAGACTTACGTACATCCCTTTATGCAAAAGGCATTTCATCCATCTTCAGGAATTGCCAGAGTCCTAACAGTTTCAGCATTTCCGAAAAGTCCAAGTCCCAAGTCTCTGAGATTTAAGGCAAACTCTCAGCTGTGACCTCCTATGCAAATGAAAAGAAAGTTAAACAATTCCAACATTCAGTGGCACAAGGTAAACATTTCCATTCCAAAAGGTACAAATGGGGATACAAAGGATTGGGACCAAAGCAAGTCAAAAATTCACCAGGGCAAACACTAAGTCCTATAGTTCTATGTGGAGCATCTAAAGCAATCTGGCAAGTTGTGAGTTTCACAGGGCTTGAAACTCCACCCCTATGGCACTGCTAGTGGTCATAGTTGTTACGGCTTCTCTCTTGGGCTGGCTTTGCTCCCTCCTTGCAGGTTTCCTCAGATGATCCACATTCTTGGCTTCTCCAAACTTCTGGGATCTCAACTGTACCTTTGGCTTCACACTCATAGCTTAACACACTGAACTCTCAGGAGCACACTGCCTGAAATTGGGGCAGGAGCCCAAAACTCCTGCATTTTACATCCACTTAAAACCAAGTGGATAATGCCAAGATCTGCTGCCAGCTGAAACAGTAGTTAGGCTTTGTCTCTTTGCTGTGGAGGTACATTGCCTGGATCACTGAGCATTGTGAATCCAACTCTGGAACAAATTCTCTAGGCCGCTACCATTGTGAAACTTGGTGTTCTGAAACTTTCTTCTCAAAACAAAGTCTTTCTTTTGCAGTTTTGAGGCTGCCAAGCATGAGGCCTGTTGCTTCTCGTGATGCCCTCAGGTCAGCTTTTATAGTCTCCGTTCCTTCTATGCAGTCAAGATCTCCTTTGCTCTACTGTTGCGGTCCAGAGTTTTACTGGAGCTTCCCTTCTGGCTAAACACAACATGATAAACCATTCTTCTGGGCTCCCTGGTCTTGATTGTCAAGCTAAATCTGGCTAAAAGCCCCCTGTAGTAACTGTGCCACTGCCTTAGCAGTCAACTGCCTTGAAATTTCTTCTGCTAGATTAATTATTCCATTGCTGTTAACCTCAGTCTGAGGAAAAGTCTCTGGACATGAACAAAATGTAGAAAAACTTTATGTGAATCCGTGATATGTATCATATGGAGTCCAGCAACCAATGCAGTACTTTTTCCCAGCAGAAACCTCCCAAGCCTGGTCTTGCCTGGCAGGATTTCTGTCAGCCTTCTGGTCTTCTGAGCTCTGACCAGAATCTCCCATACAGAGCAGTTTAAGATGTTCTAGCTCTGCTCCTTGATGTGACATCTCCATACCTTTCCAGTCTTTTCCAATAGGCCATTCCCAAAGGCTCTTGAACCACATGGTCAGGTACAGTCAAAGCAATGACTCCACTTCTCTGGTACCAAATTCTGTTTTAGTTATTTTTCTTGTTACTGAGACAAAATACCCAACACTCACCATTAAAGGACGAAAGGTTTATTTAGCTCATGGTTTGTAGAGGTTTCAGTCCATAATCAGCTGACTGCAAGGTGGGGTGGCATGGCAGAAGGGCAGTCATTCATGGTGGCAGCAGAAGACAGCAAAATCAAGACCAAAAGGTAGGAACAAACCTCTTTTTTCATCCCTTATATTGTATGCAGGCTACCCACTCTAGGTGGGATGTAGCACTCACACCCCCAGTTCCAGCACGAAACAATGAACTAATCAAAAACTGTAGATTTAGCTGCCTCCAAAACACCTCCCTCCACCACCATGACCACATAAGGCTCTGGGGGTGACATCCTGACACAAACCATTACAAAGTTAAAACCTTAATGCAAATCCTATGATCAGTCCTAATGCTGGCACAGCCAGTTGTGCTCCCAACTACCTAGAGCATCCTCTGCAGGAATCAATCCTTCTCTCTCATAGCCAGTGCAGGTTCAGAGCAGGTAATGTGGGCCTCCCATTCTTCGTAAAGTACTCTAGCTACAGATCCTGAGCATAGGTTTCTGGCAGCCCTGCCCTTGCATGATAGTTGAGGGACTCTGTTCAGGACCAGTTTGTTCTGTCTGGGCAGCAGCATCTGCTATGGCTCAATCAATCCTTTCATCCAGGGATCATATGATTTGTACTGAAAATGTCTACAGCCAGGCATAGCATAGTCAAGATTGCAGAAATTCAACATAAGAATAGAATCTTAGACACTTTTAAGGAAAAGAAATAAATCACCTATAAAGGAAAGCCCATCGGAATCACAGCTGACTTCTCAGCACAAACTATTAAGTCAAGGAGAACTTGGAGTGATGTATTTGAAGTTCTAAAGGAAAACAACTTTCAACCCAGACCGATGTATCCTGCAAAATTATCTTTCAAAACTGATGGAGAAATAAGATACTTGCATAACAAAGAATACCTGAGGAAACATAACCACCAGACCAGCATTCTAAAATATTTTGAAGGACATTCTAGAGTGAGATACAATGACTACAACTCCATGAGCCCCAACAGAAAGAACCCATCAGGCAAAGCAAACAGATAAACAGTGGCAGAAAAAAGGGGGGAACCAACAACAGGAAAATAACATGAGAAGGGTAAGTCAATATTTATTAGTTATAATCAATGTTAATGGTCTCAATTCACCAGTCAAAAAACAGAAAGTGACAGAATGGATCAAGAAACAAGAGCCAACAATATGCTGGATACAAGAAACACATTTAATTCAAAAAGAAATTCAAAGGATGGGAAACAAATACTCCACATGACAAAAATCTAGGAAAAAATATGGGTAGCTATTCTAATTGCAGACAAAGTGAATTTCAAGCCAAAACTGATCAAGAGAGATAAAGAAGGTCACTATATCTTTGTAAAGGGAACAATCCAAGAGGAAATAAATATATATGCAACAAATAGCAGTGCATCCAACTATATAAAACAAATACAGACATGCAAAATCAAATAAACACTAATTTAGTTGTATAGGGCGTTCTTAATATCCCACTGTCACAAAAACAAATCAACTAGACAAAATCAACAATGAAACATTAGAAGTGAACCGAATTTTTGAACAAATGGACTTAGTAGATGTCTACAGAGTGTTCTATCTCACAACATCAGAATACATATTCTTCCAATCTGTACCTGGGACATTGTCCAGAATAGACCACATACTAGCGCATAGAAAATGCTTCAGTAAATGCAAAGGTATTGAAAGTATCCCATGCATATTATCAGACCATAGTACAATGATACTGGAAATGAATGGCAAAAGAAATCACAATAACTTCATAAACACATAAAAATTAAATAGCACTCTGCTGAACAATGAAGGGGTCACAGGTGAAATTCAAGAAGAAATTCAACAGTTTCTATCTTTAAAGGATGACAGTACAACATACTGGAACTTATGAAACACAATGAAAGCAAACCTAAGAGGCAAATTTATAGCAGTGAATAATATATCTCCTTAGGAATGCTTGGAAAACAGAACAAGCACAAATAAACAACTTAATGGTGAACTTCCAACATCTAGAAAAAGACGAGTAGGCTAAACCAAAAGCTTATACAAGGGAGGAAATTAATGTATTGATTACTAAGAAAACAATACAAAGAATCAGTGAATCAGATAGTTGGTTCTTTGATAGATTAAATAAAATTAACAAACCCTTATCCTACTTTATGAAAAAAAGGAAAGAGGACCAGGGATATAGCTCAGCAGCATAGTACCTACCTGGCAGGTGTGAGGTTGTGAATTCCATTCCTGGAACAAATAAAATTAAAAACTCAAATCTATGCAAGTAGGAATGAGAAGTGTGACATCACAACAGACCCTACAGAAATCAAGAAGATCATCTACACCTACTTTGAAAACTTGTATCCTAATAAGATGGAAAATACAGAAGAAATGGACAGAATCCTAGATACATATGAATTACCAAAGCTGAATCAAGAAGATATAAAAATCCTAGATAATCCAATATCAATCAATGAAATTGAAGATGCAATTAAAAACCTGTCAACAGAAAATTCCAGACCCTGATGGATTTACTGCTGAATTCTACAAGAAATGTGAAGACCTAACACCACTAACTCTCAAACTCTTTTGTGAAATTGAAAAGGAAACAATATTCTCAAATTCATTTCTGAAAACAAGCATTACCCTGATTCCAAAACCAGAGAAGGACCCAACCAAGAAAGAGAGTTACAGACCAATCTCCCTAATGAATATAGATGCACAAATGCTCAATAATGTACTGGCAAACAGACCAAAGCAAATTGTCAAAAAGATTGTACACCACACCATGATCAAGTGAGATTCATCCCAAGGATGCAGGGATGGCTCATCATACCTAAATCTATAAATGTAATACACCATATTAACAGAGCCAAGGACAGAAATCATATGATCATCTTGATAGATGCAGTAAAAGCTTTTGACAAAGTCAAGCACCCATTCATGATAAAAATCTTGGGCTGGGGATTTTGCTCAGTGGCATAAGTGCCTGCCTTGTAAGCACACAGTCGTGATTTCGATCCCCAGTACAAAAAAAAAAATCCTACAGAAAATTGGAATAGATGATCTTTATCTCAATCTGATAAAAGCCATCTATGACAAACCAATAGCCAGTATCATACTAAATGGACAAAAACTGAAAGCTTTCACTCTAAAATCAGGAATAAGACAAGGATATCAACTATCTCCACTCTTATTCAACATAGTCTTGGAAACTTTAGCTAGAGCAATTAGACAAGGGAAAGAAATAAAAGTAGTAACTTTATTTTTTTTAATTTTTTTATTTTTAAAATAGTAAAATATCAAAGAACAAGGAGGAACAAAGCCAATTGAGACAGTGTAGTGAAATTGGTACAGAACTTCACAGCAGGTTACCGGAATAACAGTAATAGGTACCATAAGTATATCTTGTTATCTTCACAGTAGTTGTTCTTTCAATCAGGTATAGCAAAATCAAAGGAAATACAGAACATTATAGAATTTAACAAAACAATATTGAATAGAGCAATACCATTAATCAGAACAAAGCAAAACAGTGATAAAAATATTTGCCTTCAAAGAGATGGTACAAGGAAATCCCCCTTATTTGCTATATTGTATATAGTCAACCTCTCAAGAGGCCCCCACTTGTTAATAGGAGGAGGGGGACGGGACGGAATATGGATGTTTGAATCTCAGCCCGTGCACCAGTAGGCTCACACTGCTTACCAGGGAGGCAAGCTGGTTGCTTGGTTTCCCAGCATCCTAAGTTCCAACATGGCATGGATCTCAGGAGACACTGATGGTTCTTGCCCTGGGGTGGCCACAGCTTTCTGGGCCACAGCCACTTACGAGGGTGGCGAGCTGGCTGCTTGGTTTCTGAGCACCCTAAGTTCTAACATGACGCGGATCTCAGGAGTTGCTGATGGTTCGCGCCCTGGGGTGCCTGCGGCTTGCCAGGCCACAGCCACTTACCAGGGTGGCAAGCTGTAAAAGGAGTAACTTTAGAAAAGGAAGAATTTAAATTATTATTTGCAGATGACATGATATCTAAATGGAAAACCATAAAAACTTCACTAAAAGCTGCTAGATTTAATTAGCAAATTCAGTAGCATAGCTGGATACAAAGTCAACACTCAAAAATCAGTAGCCCTCCTGTACATGAATAATAAACTCACTGAGAGAGAAATTAGGGAAACAACACCTTTCTCAATAGCATCCATAAAAATGAAATATCTGGAACTCAATCTTCTGAAAGTTGTAAAAGACCTCTACATTGAAAACTGTAGTACTCTGAAAAAGGAGATTGAAGAGGATATCAAAATAGAAAGATATCTGTTGCTCTTGTGTTGGAAGAACCAGTATAATGAAAATGGCCATACTTCTAAAACTGTTATACTGATTTAATGCAATTCTGATCAAAATCCCAACAGCATATCTCACAAAATTAGAGAAAACAATCCTAAAATTCATTTGGAACCAGAAGAGATCTAGAATAGCAAAGGCAATTCTGGGCAACAAAGGCAAGGTAGGACAACACAATCCCTGACTTGAAATTATACTGTAAATTGACTGTGGAAAACACAGCATGGTACTAGTGAAAAGGGAAAAAAAAAAAAAAACCAGACCCAAAAAATAACGAAACAGATTAGAAAATGCAGAATCAATTCCAGACATACTCTTTGACAAAGGCGCCAAACACATTCATTGGAAGAAAGATAGCATCTTTAATAAATGGAAAACTGGAAAAACTAGCTGTGCACATGCCAGAGATTAAAATGGGATCCATATCTTTCACCATGCACTAAATTTTTAATAGATCAAAGATCTAAATATTAAAACAGAAACATTAAATCTTCTGGAAGAGAGAATAGGTAAAACTCTTGAAGCTATTAATGTAGGCAACGACTTTATGAACAGAATCCTGATCGCACAGAACTATCACAAAGAATCAACAACTGGAATCTCCTCTTATTAAAAAGCTTTTTCACAGCAAGAGAAACCACCAAGAGAGTGAACCCATGATGTGGGAAAAAATGTTTGCTGGCTGTTCCTCAGACAATATTGAGAACATATAAAGAACTCAAAAAAAAAAAAATCAGACCTTCTAAAGACCCAATCCAACAATGGGTATCTGAGAGGAATACATACTTCTCAGATAAAGAAATACAAACAGTAAATAAATACATGAAAAAAATGTTCAACATCACTAGTTTTTGAGAGATACAAATTACAACAACACTGAGATTCCATCTCACCCCAGAAAGTATGGCTATTATCAGGGAATAAACCAATAACCAATGCTGGCAGGGCTTAGGGGAAAAGGAACTCTTCTCCACTGGTGGTGGGAGTGTAGACTAGTACAACCACTGTAGAAATCAGCATGGAGATTCCTCATATAACTAGGGTTGGAGGTCCCATTTGACCCAGCCATTCTCCTTCTGAGTATCTTCCCAAAGAATTAAAACATCCTACCACAGCAATATATGTGCACTCGTGTTTATTGCAGCACAGTTTGTAATAGCTAGATCTTGGAAACAACAAATGCCCATCAACTGAAGAATGAATAAAAAATATGTGGTCTTTTTATAAAGAGTGCTACTCAGCCATAAAGAAGGATAAACTTGAGACTTTTATAGGTAAATGGATGCAACTTGAGACCATACATAAGTGAAATAAACCAGACCCATATACGCAAACATCATATTGTCTCCCCAGTGGGAGAAGGTGAAAGAGTAAATAAGATGCAAAATGTACAATAGATATTTTAAAATGGGAAGAAATTTTTCAAAGGAAAGAGAGACGGGGGTAGATGAAAAGAGAAAAGGAAGGGAAAAACAGCAGCAACAATAGCAAATATATATATATATATATATATATATATATTATACATTTTAATAATTTTTTATAAAAAATATATACAAGGTAGTTCAGATAGTTATATTATTTGTCTTATTTCATTGAAAAGAAAGGTTTGTGTTAATATTGTTTGGACAATAAATGCCTATATCTTATACTCTCAATAACTAAAGGTAACAATATGCAGTGTATTAACCATTGTTACCCTCCTATTATCTTGTTTTGGAATTTTGGTTTTTTTTAACTGTTAAAAAAAAAAAAGAGTCTTCCTACTTTCTAAAAGAGCTTGGTACCTGCTCCAGTCCTCATTTTGTGATTTCAGTGTCTTGCTCACCTTGTCAGCCTTAGTTTCTTAGCACTTTGACCAGTGATTGGGTTCATGCCTTTTCTGTTCTCTTTGATCTTGCAGTTGCTGACTTTACACTTTCTCAGGGAAGGTAATTCTAGTAGAAGTGATGGAGTCATATTTGAGTGCTCATTGGCTTTTTCAGAGCTGAGAAATACTAGGTAATTATGCTTTTTTGCATGGAATCTTGAATGGTAAAATTGGAGGTTTGGTTAATCTTGTGTATATTAGTCAAGACTCTCCAAAGAATCTGAACCACTCAGAGATAAGCAGATATATAGAGAGCAACATATTGTAAGTGTTTGACTCTCATGACATGGAGGTTGAGTAGTCTTATACTTTGCTGTCCACAAGCTGGGAGCCCAAGAAAGCTAATTGTAAGTTCCATAAAGACCCTCCCAGTACCCTAAACCCCATCTTAGCTGAATGACTCAGAAGCCTAAGGGGCCTGGGTACTCCAGGTGGTACCTCACCTTCCAGCCCACTGGGCCTGTTGTGTCTTCTGGTGGAAGTATTGCCTCTCTGGAACTAAGACCTCTAGGCCAGCAGAGCATAAAGTCATAGGAACAGGAAGCAGAACCTTTGCTAATGGGTCACTGAGAGCATTGGTGAGTGGGGCAACCCTCACTTCTACCCTTCAATTCCTGGACTTGTGAATCCTGGCATGGGACACTGATTCAAAGCACTCAGCACCTCCTGGGGAAACTTGCCCCATGCCTGTGAGGTGTTGGTGCCCAGCTCACACTGGAATGGAGCCTTCAAAAGGCCTTTCCACTGTTCTATCAAAGCTAGTTGCTCAGTATGGTAGGGAAGATGGAAAGGCCAGTGTCTAATTTCAGCTCCTCAGAAAGCTGAAGCAGGAGGTTGGCAAGTTTGAATCCAGCCTGGGCAGCTTACTGAGACCCTATCTTAGCAACAGCAGCAACAACAAATTTTTGAAAGAGCTGGGAATGTAACTCAGTGTAAAGGCCCTGGTTCATTTTCTAGTACTAAAAAAATTTAAAATAATATAGTTAATCTTGCTTGGTTTCAAATTTAAATATGTGAGTAATGAATGTTGTGTGTGTTCTTGTCTTGTCTCTTCATGCACCATTAGGTCTGTGGAGTTTATTAATGTGAGCAGCCATAACTTAGTTCAACATCAAATAGATGTTAAAAGTACCATGCGTGATGCATGGTAAAGTGTGTGACTTGTTCTGGGTCTGGATTTATGGGCTGTGGGGTGTTCTGCTCCAGCAGTGCTCTGTGAATGTCCCTACATGTGTCTTGCTTAGGTGGGGCTTGGTATACACAGGGGTGGAACTGTGTAGCCCATCTTTTCTGGATGATATTGTGCCATCTCTTAGAGCAGTGGCATCCCCTCCTGGAAGCATGCAGGAGTATCCTCATCACCCCACCTTCTCAGTCATGTGGGAATTATCAAAATGTTATTTTCTGGCCATCATGGGGCAGGTTCTTTCCCTGGTGACCAGAGGGTCTTCTCTCTTGCTGGACTGCCAGCCTCCTCTTATCGCCTGTTAGAGTGGCTCTATGCAAGTTTAAAATGTGCTTTTTCCACAGGATGATGTGATGATGCCACAGAGAGTGAGGCTACAACACCAGGCTGCTGAGCAGCACCCAACCAGTGTAAGTGCCACACCCACTGGGCCACAACCTTGCTGAAGTGCAGTTCAGCTCTTGAAGTGGAGTTTCCTTAGGGTAAAAAGAACCCTGTGTGTGCAGTGGCTTGGGGTGGCAGCTCTCTAAGCACTGAGAGGTCCTCCTTGAAGAAGAGTGTGCTTCTCATTTGGACAGCAGCTCTTACTTGAAAATGGGTGTGGAAGGACTGAGTAGCAGCTGAGCTCTTGATGTGTCTTGCTAAAGCACTAAGTTGTCCAAATTGGCCTTGAACTTGGGACCCTCATACCTAAGCCTTCCAGAGTCAGATTGTAGGCCTGTGGCACCAGGCCTAGCTGGATGCTGAAGACCTTTATTCCTTGAGTTGGAATTGCTAATTATATTGTTTAAGTTTAAATGTTATTAATACAAACACATCCTTAGAGTATGTGGTAGGAAGATAGGAACCTCCGTCCAGCTACACCTGGGGACCCTTCAGCACTGCAGCTGCTGTGTGGCTCTCAGGGTAGTGCCAGCCAATGATGGTTATGCCCAGCTCACTACATAGCCCCTCAGGCCTCCTGCCCTGCCTTGCCCTTCCCAGCTCACACAGGCCCTTGCGGCTATGACCACTCCCCTCAGCAGGCAGGTAGGTGCTCAGCTTTGCTGTGGGAGGCCTTGACCACCTGAGTATGGGATTGCAGAATGGAAGCATGGGCTTGACCCAGGCACAGCAGTCTGAGGTGCTGTAGGCAGTGGTGTGTGCAGAGAGCGTAGATGCAGACAGGAAGTACAGAGAGTGCAAGTCAGCTTCTAGGAGCATGGGGAATCCATGCTCCCAGGCAGCTGCACAACAACTGCACCTGTTGTAGGTGCAGAGGTTGCAGCAGAGGTCCCAGTGTACCTGGGGGACTTCAACATGGGGTAACTTTCAGGGAGGGTAAGAGAGTGCTGCAGCTTTCAGAAGATTCTGGAAAGGCTTCTGTGTCCAGTGAGTTTCAGAACCACAAGTATGTGTCAGTACATGTATTCATAGCAGTCAGTGACCACAGACTCCAGAAGTTGCTTTTTTAAAGTTTATGGGCATAGAAGATGTTAGAAAATACTCCACAGTGTTGCAACAGCAGATGCCACTATGGGGCCATCAGAGTACCATCCATACCAGGCAGTAACATTCCCCAGCCCTGGGGCTGGCACATATTGCATCACTTGTATATTCTGGCCCAGCCTAATGGCCATGTTCACCTGGGTCCCAGTCCCCAGGCATATGTGTGGCCCATGCTATGGTCATGCCAGCCTGAGAGGTTAAAGGCCACAGACCCCAGCCAGGCCTATCTGTGTAACTGGGCCAGTGTCTTCCTGTACATAGGTACTATGTCTTTATAGAGCTGCAAATGAAGCTTCTGATTCTCTAAATGTGTTGTAAGTGGAAACCTGTGGAGAGTCTTGTCACGAATGCTGACATTTAGAGAGTGATGCTTTCATTTCCATCCTGACACAACAGATCAGCCCCTCGTAAAGCTATCCATGGCATCTGTCCAGATGCACACTGATGTTTAGGAAAAAATGTATACAGCCAGTGTCTTAGGCAGCTGTAACATCTGTCTTTAGGAAGTCTAGGCTGCTAGGCTGTAACTTTTCTCGCTGACTTCATTAATCCTCTGAAGGCTGCTTCCACCATGCGTGGAGAACCCTGTGGTACATGTTCCCCCAGCTACAGAGTAGGTGGAGTATCTTTGTTTTTTGTGCTCCTTGGCCTTCTATAGATCTTCTTCTTCTTCTTCTTCTTCTTCTTCTTCTTCTTCTTCTTCTGCTTCTTCTTCTTCTTCTTCTTCTTCTTCTTCTTCTTCTTCTTCTTCCTCTTCCTCTTCCTCTTCCTCTTCCTCTTCCTCTTCCTCTTCTTCCTCTTCTTTCTTTTTTCTCTTCTTCTTTCATCTTTCTTCTTTCTTCTTTCATCTTT